>OMKR01001075.1:0-11686 GCA_900302355.1 Cyttopsis rosea
GTACATGAGGGTTACGCAAGGGGGCTGGAATGTCCTGGACCGCTATATGCAGAGGGCCTATTAAAGCCAGTCAGCCAGAACCTTCATTGTGACAAGCAGATTAAACCATTTGCATGGTGAACCCCCGATTGATGTTCTGGGCCAACAGATACTGCAAAAACATTGGAAAAATATCCCTTTGATAAGAGGGTAATATCACTTCTGCTCCCAGAATGGCTTTCACAGCTTGACTAAGGGAGGTGACCCTCCACGTTGTGGTAGTGCTACGGCAGTGATCAGTGGATAATCTTTTTTTTTTTTAATCCAATAAAACAATGGAACTGTCAGCTAATGGAATGCCGCTGTAGGTCATTTGAAGAGTAAATAATATTATAGTAGATGAATTTGCAAAACTACCGCCCCTTGTTTACATTCCCTTCAATTTTCAATGCCATATATTGACAAAAAACTGTGCCAACGTTAATAGGTACAAGTACGACATCTTAATAAAGACCACAGCTAGCTCAGCGGCAAACTAATAAGGCAAATATCCATTTGGTTAAAATTGTAGTGGTAGATCTTCTGGGAGTGGAAAAGTGCACTTCTTAGCAGATGACATAGATGCGCTGCACAAGTTCCAGCCAGACATCTCAATCAATTATAACCACATTGCACAGATTTCAGTCTTGTCTTGTTATTGACTTATAGATAATCATAGTTATAGTGTAGGGTAGCACATTGTTGGGCTTTTAGGGGGTGAGCTGTATCCCTAGTACAAGGCACATTTGGTTGATCAGTATAAATACCAACTAAAATTAAAATGATGGGTGTTTCCTGCTTTTTGGGATACCAGTAAATGTGTTTGGTAAGCACAGCAATTATCTTTTGTAATGTCTCTTGTAAAGCTAGGACTGCTAATGCACCAGAGTGCTCCATGTTAAGACCGATAATCTTTACAAACCAAATAACCAATAAAGTGTCAGGTAAAGCCGAAAAAGAGGCGAAAACTCAATCACAGAAAGAGATAACATTAACCAACACACTTAAAGAGAGGGAAGTTGATGAGCGGACAAGATTACAGCAATGTTATTGAGTTTCAATCGGACAAGACTTAACAATGCACTTGGCTCAAAATTCCAATTGTGATTTTTTTTATTTTTTTTACCATGACTTAAATTAAATTATGTTCGAACCACGGGGCTGGACGCTTAAGGGAATTCATGTAACAAGTCGTGTGTTTTTTGCACTTGAAACAACAGCACAAAAACATACATATTTTATATGTGATAATGATGGGAAGATGGTAATTGGGTGGAATACAGATTACCAACAAGACATCACGGTGAGTGAATTTTATAACTTGCATAATTTAGTAGTAGTAGTTGACTTGCAACTAGTAAACTATTACCATTTTTTACCCTGTAAATGTACTATAGTTGAATCTAAGACAACATTGGACGCTGAGCGTGATGTGTAAAAAAAACACAGTTCAGTTGCTACCAACTAGACTTAAGCATTCACGGTTTAAAACATTTGGAACATTTGGTATCTGTATACGCTCATAGCATCTATGGAGCATTTTGTATGTGCATCCCAGTCCCGCAGGTAAACAATAGTTTATAAAAATGTCAGTACAAATCTACAAAACTCGCTGTCTACTGTAGAGCAATGAGTCGATGTATAGGTCCAAGTCAATGTATGTTTAGTAATAAATTAATTGCCCGCCCTGATGGATGATGGACAATTTTAAGAGTGAACTGAGGCTTGTTTGTCTTTATTTTATTCTATAGAAGATAATTTAATAGATTTAAATACTAACCCTAATCCAAATCGTCTCATCCAATAAAAATATATTTGTGTCTCTTCATTTGTCTGCAATAATGAAGACAATCAGAGAGGTTTGCAGACCTAGAAGCCAAGGAGGGGAGCAACAATGGTAGGGCCAAAAGGAAATCATTAGCAAGTATAGGATTTGGTCTCGATGTGAATCAATTCATTCCAAATTGCCCTGGCCTGTATATTTGTGCAGAATACCCCTGATATAATAACAGGCTGATCGTCATGAGGAGAAATTGTGTTAGGCTGGTCTCAAATTCACCCCCAAACAAAAGGTTTGCAGTTCTAAAAGAGAGGAAACGAGATAGAGAAAAGATATATAGCTTTATATTAATTAGGGGCTTCACCATCAGGGACAGCAGTGTTAAATGCCTTAACCCAATAGTTTTGTCATACCAGAAACCTTCCAGAACAAAATTAGGTTTTAATATGATTACTGTATTTCCTTTAGCCGACTAACTCTACGTCATGTGGTCGACAGCGTTTTTTAATCTTTTTAAAAGAGTGGCTTTAAATGCCCTTCTAATTGTAACATCTTTCCCGGCTTAATGTGACCTTTAGCAGAGGAGGGGCGGCCTCTTGGGAGCAGCTATGAGGAATTAGTGACCCTGACTGACACCAGGGAGTGAGGTGTAGACCCCACATTCAACTACCCTTCACTTCCACACCAAGCCAAATACTGGAGGCCACGCAGAAGACAAGGGGAGCTGAACCATGGAACTGGCAGTGACAAAACAAGATGCACCCCTGGCTTCTTGCTGAATCTTGTCTGTAAAGTCATGATTTTAAAGCAGCAACTCTACAAAACATAACTTGCAAGTTTGAGGCAAAACCCAACTACCTTAACATTAGTGAAATCATATAGAGGGCTACTGCTCAAATGCAGGGGTTGTTTTGCTGCTAATGACAAACTATAAGTTTAAACCTTCCCACTTTTACATCTGGCAAAATGATCAAGACGTACTGTACAGTGGGGGTTGGTTTTCTGAGCCCCATAATCCCCAAATGTGGTTAATCTTTATTGAGTGGTCCTAATTTCTGAAATTAAAGGTCGGAGTGAGCGTTTCGATGGATAAAAACGGGTCATGGAAAACTTCATTGACGTTTGCTGAGCAAAGGTTTAAAAATAACCAACAGTGCCGCATCGGTGACAGTGGACCCACGGGCTATAAACATGACATCCACAGCACATTACGCAATTCTCTGTAAAGTGGGGGTTTGCGATCGGAAACCAGGTTCTTTTAAAACCAACAGATGTACAGACCAAATCTTATTTGAGTAGAATTTTCCCTATTACATTTGTATTTTTTAACTGAAATGTGAGTGTGTGGGGACGGATCAGACGGGGACTTTGATGTGAGAACTATTTGGGTTAGAGAACATTCTAGACTTGGTAGACATACAGTACATACATAGTATAGGTCACAAATAAGAGGAGGTTAAAAGCTGTCCAACTCATACTGATATGAAAAACAAACATTTTAGTTTAGGTATATTTCTGCCCACTTTGCTAAAGATGTATTCATGTTCTGATTAAATACTTTTTGCG
Source organism: Cyttopsis rosea (assembly GCA_900302355.1). NCBI lineage: Eukaryota > Metazoa > Chordata > Actinopteri > Zeiformes > Parazenidae > Cyttopsis > Cyttopsis rosea. The sequence continues at coordinate 3,365 of OMKR01001075.1, forward strand.
CTGACATTGCACTAATATTTATTCTGTTCTTGATTTTTGTCAACTCAAGATTTAAACTGTATATACTTACTTAAATTGTTGTTTAACATACAAAGAATACATGTGTGCTTGAACTAAATGTGTGTTTATTCTATGCTTTAGATTAAAGTGCAGTAAGTATTTTTATAACCAAATCTTTGTTCTGAATAACAGCCCAGAAGTGTTGGATATGCTTTAGACGCCCCAGCGTACAAAGGCTAATTCCTTGTATGCCATCGTATTTACTCAGTGATTAAATCCGATCACAACATACATCACAGGCAATGAATAGACCTTCAGGTTTACTGCCTCAAAAGCCATATCAAAGTAAATCGCTCTTAAAAGAATGAACAAGTTGTACCAAGGTAAAAATCTTCTCCGACTCCACTGAGATGTAAAACTAAAGAGAAGCATACGGTATCTAACCAATTTAAAAATGGACAGAAAGATATGAGCTGACATTGCCCTATGTGCGACTGTCAGGCGTGCTGCCTCGGGCTTTGGCTTGCTAAACTACTGAGACAGATGACTATTTGGATAAGGACATTCCCACAGGGGCCCCGGGAGCCCCGATGACTAAAGACCAGCGCCGCTGTCAGTGACACCTCACTTTCACTCACTTTGACCAAAAAGACTGTGCCGTATAGCCCACAAATTCCTTTTAATTCAGGTAAAAGGCCTAAACCAGGAGGCTGAGGCCGCTTTGAGAGATAAGGGTCATCATAGATTAAACTGTGGCACTTTAGCAGCAGGGGGGCAGCCGCGGTGGAGCACAACAAACTACTCAGCCACCACAAAACATTCCAGACCCTTCTCAGCTGCAATCCAGTAATGGATACTTCCTTGGCTCCTCGATTGGTCAAAATGTTTTCATACAATAATTTAATTCAGAAACACTTTTACAAAGCAGGAGTAATCAATTTTAATTAGTTGATTTTTTTTTTTTCATTCGCATAAAATTTAATGTACTGCCATCGATCTCCTTTGTTCTTTAATGCAGTGCCTCTTTCCTGTAATTCGAAGCTTTTCTATTTTTTTTCTTTTACAGTCAATGATGACATTCTGTGACAAGCAGCTCCATGTGCATTTCAGTGCTACGAACGAGCGCTACGAGACAGCTAAAATGCAGCCTCAAATCAGTGAAACATAACAACAGGATTAAGCATAACTTTTCATCCAAAATATATAAAATGTGTACGTCTTTAAAATTGCTGAAAGCAAAAACAAAAACAGATTCGCTGCATTTAAAAAAAGGAATATGCAGAATAGGGAACATAAAACAATACATTAGAATATAACGATATAAAAACAAAATCATTTAAATTTTAATGAACAATAAATATAAATATTTGACAAAAGCACTTGAAGGTAAAGACATAATAGACAAAGACAAAATAAAATATATATTTGATATGTTTAGTGTCCAGAGTAATAAGATAAAAAAAGATGTCCATCTATGTGAGCAATATGAAACTGAAACAAAAAGCCGACCATGGTCTCAGAGACATGTCAACAAACAGAGGAGCATACTTTAAAACTGCCACTGCTCAGTACCTTGCCCTTCATATCATTAAGGCACCCAAGCCTTTCACATCCAATTAGCTGATTGAGGCAAAGTGCAAGGGGCACCAGTCACCAGCAACATGGAGCTTGTGTCCAAGCAACACACCACTAAGAGTTGTATTGTGATGGCAGACGAAGAGCGGCCCCCGTCACAAGGAACTTACTCTGACAAGCCTATCCCTCTCTGTTAACCATTACTCCACACTACTCCGTGCAACAGCATCCTCCCGCCCCACATACATGCACCCGAACCAAGACGCTCACATGCACAAAGCCAACTTTGAGGGAATTACCGCGATAGGCGAGTGAAGAAAGCGGGAAACTGGGACGATAAATGCACTAAGCTGGCATCGGCTTGCAAGTGAAGTTGTCCCCGCCTGCCAAGACGGCTAATCGGGCAACAATGGAGAGGCCGGCGACAATAGAGAGAGGTGTCCTTCTCTTCCATTGATCAAAAGACTCATTCTTGAGTGCACGGTGACACTGGATGAGAAGATGCCCACAAAGACATGCTAGACAGATTGTGACATTCCACTGACATTATAATCTTGCATAAACCCCTCTCCAGTCAATAGACTGAATGCACTAATCGCGCGTCTTGGATCAACAATTTCATGGTCTTCAAAAGGGGGCTAGGAATTGGTGGCATGACCCTCCACACGGGGTGAGACCCTGCTTCCCTCAGAAAGTGCCATGGAGAGAGGAGGAAAAAGAGGCTAGTGGGAGTCATGGGCCAAGCCAGGGAAGATTAACATCGCCATCTACTGGTCAGGAATGGTACAAGGGTGGAGAGGAGGAAGAGGAGGCCTTATCTTTCACAGAGACCTGTCAAAAACATTTAGCCACAGTTGCCAAGACAATGAGCCACACATCTAGAGCGGCGTACAAGTCCATAGCGAAATCACCACCAAATGCAGGGTGGACACTCAAGGCAGACGAACTTCCTTTGGTTTTGGCAAGAGAAAGCAGGCAAAGTCTGCTCCCGATCAGACTAAGTGACAAAGAAGAGTCTTGGCAAAACATCCATTTTTCTGGAGGCCTCCTGCTAACAGTGTGTCTCTAACCTTAAGCATAAGGTTAAGACACCGACCCTGTGGTGGCGATGACAGCATGACAAAGGAGTTAAAAAAGAACATCACAAGCAGAAGTTGTGTTTTTCCCCTTTAACCTAATTGAATGCACTGCTTACTTGGCACTTGGCACATTTTAAATATGTCACTTATCAAGTCTGAACATTTGAATAGTTTGAAATGCAAGACAAATGTGTACAACAATGTAGTGATAACACACCCATCCCACCCAAGAAGTTCAGCCAAATATTTCAGGTTTTGCAACATTCTGGTTCAAAGAAGATACTTATTGTAAGTACTGTAATGTCTGCACAATGGTGGTGCCATACAACTATTTCCATTGCAGGTGTAAAAATTGGAACTATTGTTTACATGTAATTATGTTATCTTAGCCATCTAGTAACAAAGCATGCGACTCATCTCTGTGTCACACGTGTACTGTACATATGTTTTATACATTGTTAGTAATAATAGTTTAATACTGGGCTGTACAATCTCAGTCAATTTCAAAAGGTTTATAACCTTCAACAATGCTTTTATAACTATAAAATCTGTAGGATGTTAACAGTGTGTGTTGCACAGGTGGACAGTGCACGTACTTACAGTATCATGCCTGTGCAACAATCAAAGGCTAGGGACAAAGTTCAGCTGGTGAACTCAACAACGCACAGGAACATGTTTGAGGTTTTTTTACTGAGTGAGGAGAGCAGGCGTCCAGCAGTGAGCCACTATAATGTCACACAGGGTGGCGTGTTACAGCAAAAGGGGCTGAGTTGGCAAGCCACTCAGCAGCAGACACACACCTGTTCTGACATTTTCTGTCGACCTTGACACAGAAAACACATGACAATGCCACTCTCTGCATTTCAAAAAGCACAGTGCTCCTGACGAGGCCCCTTCACTTCCCCTTTTTCTTGCCCCCCTGATACCTAAAACCACTTTCCACGGAATGGCTGTGAGGAAATGTGTGACGTACTCCTGTCATAACCGCTCTCCCATCAACACTATTATAACCTGCCATTTTATTATAATCCCATATAATTGAGAACCCCCAAATATAAATAATGGGCCAAAAAGGGAGTCGATGGAAGAGGACATGTAAACAACAATCGAGCACAAAGTCACAATTAGGACGTTCGCTCTGGCCCCTGGATTGCAGGCCACCGATATGAGCTTGCTATTGGATGTAAATGAATGAATAAAACCTCAAATTAGAGAAACTAGAGTTAAATTCCTGAAGAAAGTCTTGTAAAGTTTTGTTCCCAGGCAAGTTCCATGTGAAGTTTTCAACTATTCAATCATCCACATACCATTTTAATAAAATGAGCAGGCTAAAGAGAGGTGCCTAGAGTGCTTCTAACAAACACAAATCTTCACTGCCAATCACTCCATTACCAAGAAAACAACTTTGGCACCCGTGCAAGAGACGGGAGCCAGTCCAGGTGTTGGATAATTATCGGTTGTGCCAGTGGCTTGAGCAATGGCTGCTTTTTATTGTGCCAGCCTCTGTTTCACTGCTGGTCTACACTTGTGCCCCACCGTAATGATAGCTGTTAAAGCTGCTCTTTCTGCTGAGGACTGCTTGCAGACACAAAGAACTATTGGCAAGGAGTTCTGTGTGGATGAAGAGCTAGACGTGCTATTAGCCTCCCTGCCCGGTGTAGCTCAGCCTTTAACATTAGGCGACAGGATCAAGTTTGAAAAAAAATAAAAAATAAGGTGGGGAAAAAAAGGAACAAAACATATTTTAAGACTTGGAACATGTCGTAAAAGAAGCAAGTCTGTGCATCGCCTGTCGAGTGTGGAATATTACAAAAAGAAAAGAAAAACAGATCAGATAGGAAAACAACTTGCCAGAAACGCCTCAAGTGCACACACCTTGAGTAACAGGTGAGGATGACATCATTCTGACAAGAAGAGGCAGAAAGGCAAGAAAGGCTCAACTTTTCAAATTCCAGTGTTCCACAGTGGGTTTGCCGAGACACTACTGTATCACTCACCCAATATCTAAAGCTAATTACGGTACAGCATTTTGGCTTGAGTACTCCATTTAGTAGGCTTGAAGATGAATGATCTCGGTTGCTATGTTCTCAGTCAGGGCCTATGGAGTAACCCTGCTATCTCCAGATTCCCCAGATAAGGCCACAATCTCAGGGCGCCACACACAGAGAAACTCTGAAATCCCATTAGCGCTTTGCTTTCATTATTTTTCATCAAACCCCAAAAACTGACACATATTAATTAATATCCATTACCAGTTTTTTCGCCCCTCTCCCAGACAAGACTTTGTGGGGTGGGGGGGGAAGCAATTAGCTTAACAAAATAATCAAAAAAAACGTTTCAGAAATCCCTGATAAATGTCCTGTGAGGTCCCATCTAAATGTAAGAAGTGTAATACATTCTTGCTGTCATATTCCATTAAACTGCTATTACGGTCTTGATAGAACTATTAGTCACTACATTATTAATAACATTAATGTATTTACATTTTTGGTGTACAAGCCTGCTTTCATGCAATAATTTATGAACCAGACTCCAGATATGTTATAATGTTCCCCATCTAGGCTCTTTTGTGTTTATTATTGATTGTGAAAACAGTCAGATTTCCAAGTTGAATCCCCGCACCCTCCTCCTCTTAATGTATTGGAGTGGGTTGTTTGCATTAAAGGACTGAAATAAAGTGCATTTACATCTGAAGCATAACTTCATAATTTACATTCCAACATTTATTAGAGGTGACAAACGAGCGTTTGGTCCACTCGCTGCTTTTCCACAATGCAGCACTCATTCAATCCATATAAATTACAGCTGGGGTAGTGAGTGCAAGTGCAAATTATTTTATTATATTTATGCATGTACGACTCTATAGGGGATTACAAGCACAAACAGGGAGTTACTAGATTACGCCACCCGAAGTTAATGAAGAAGCCTTGAAGAAATATTGAACAATGGATTCTGCCAATTAAATTTCAACACGCAGTTACTGTCTGCATGCCAGTGCTGGTTTGCAGAACACGAGGTAAAATATATTAAAATAAACATATCATTCTGAAAGTCTCCCAATGTGTGCAGGATTTGTGTGTTTGAGTAATAAGGAACAGACCAATGTATTGAGCACATAAACTGCCAAAGAAATTAAATAAAACCTTTTAGTAAAATAATGATAATACAAAATAAACAGTAAAATACAATGTACAGAGCTCTATATTAGGGCGGGACGACATTGACAAAATCAAATATCAAAAGAATTAACACCTCAATATCGACAATACCGATATTATTCTGGAGATGACTATAGGTGCTATCATAAGATATTTACACACAATAAATATTTGAGAAACAATCATTAGTAATGTAAATCCACATTGACCAAGCAGGTAGGTTGATTAGAACAGCTGAAGAAAGAACAGTCTATGAAGTTCAGAAAATAGCATTATTTTACTTTAACCTATATCACGATATTATGATATATGAGACAATATAATTGTCATTACACGGACACCAGGTCAGCTACAACTACTTTTCTTCCAATTCCTCGTTTCTGAAAATGGACAAAACTGAATTTTTTTTTAAATGAACAAAAGTAAATAAATGAGTTGAAATGAGAAAGTGTCTGTAGCTCTGAGACAAAGCACACGTGCACGCCCCCGGTGCATGTGACAGCCCTAGTCTGTGGTTTGAGGGCCGAGAGACGGAGGGGAGGCCTCACGGAGAAAAAAAAAAGAAGAAGAAAAAAAAAAGAAAAAGAGAGAGAGAAGACAGCGGGCTTTCAATCAAATTCCTGTTCATTAAAATCAGAGGACATTGCAAAAATGAGAAAGATGCTGACAAATCAAAGGGTCTCAGTACCTGAATTACCATAGTCATTTACTTATTAAAGCCAGGATGCTTCCTGTCAATCAAGCACCGTCACATTCCCCATTTGCGGCGGAAAGCCGGTGTAATTGCTTCTCATACTAATCAACACAACTTGTGTAATTACGCCTTGAAAGTGACATTGGAGGCCAAGAGCGATGTGAGCGGTCTTGACAGCGGAGACATCTCAGATTCATCGAGAGATTTCCAGTCTCGCAACGAGGAGACAAGGCGCTCTCAGACCAAGTTACTCACTCCCGCAGTTTACATACAAACGCAAACACAAAGAAAGGACGATAACTCACGCCAGAGTATAATTACAAAGCAGAATGGCGAGTAAAAAAGGAAGCCCGGCTCAATAAGTTTTCTTTCCCAAGTATATTGAGGCAAAATGACTGCGCTGTAATTAAGCTGGTGTCGTATTTCTATGATTTCTTAAGTAAACATATTATGACAGTTCACTAAATTATGGGAGAATAGGAAATTACAGCTTTGTTGCCACGCCGTTCACATTAATGTACTCGCCGAGAAGAAAAACCCCGCAAATAAAAACCCGGGCATTCATTAAAGTTCATTGAATTTTGTGTAATCACAGACTTCAAATATGTCTCCAAAATGAACTCTGCTCAAAAGCAGCGGGGACATTCTTCTCGGCATTAGAAAAGTCGATCCAAAACCAAATTCCCATGCTGCATCTGTCACCAGTCACACTGTGGTTGAGCCGGAGAGGTCAGGGCGGGGTCACGCGACTACGGCACATCAACGGGGCCGCAACATGGAACCCCTTATCCACATTATATGGACTGTAGCTACTTCGTGCACATACTACAGGCCACAGCGAAGCCAAGGAAAAGTTGATTAAGTGATTTTTAATCTTTCTAAGAGGGGAGATAAAAGTGTTCTTATTAGAGGAAAAAAAAAAAAAAAAAACGAAAACTGCCTCAAAGCGGTTGGCAAAGCAGATATGGTCCGGCTCAGCACATGAGGCAGAGACCACAAAATAATAAAATATTGGGTTGGACTCATCTATGCTCATCACTTTCAAAGAGCTGGGTGGAACCGTGAGGGGGAGAAGAAAAAAAAAAACTAAAAAAAACTAAAAGTCACCAACATCAAAAAGAAGTCAACTGACATTTCTGGCATGTGAGGGGAAGAAAAGCACAATGTTTTCAACTGCAAAGAGAAATGAAGATGTGAGATTTATGGCTCATAAAGAAACTTCAAAAGAGCAAAAAAAATAAAAATGAAAAATACTTTGTCTGCGTCATGCCATACTCATGACCTCAAAGTTTTGCACATGTTACGAACTAAGCGTACCAGAGCCGTTTTGTGACTGTGCATTTCACAAAAAATAAAGAGAATTTACGGCGAGAGAAATCTGCGGCTTTTACAGGAAAAACAAAAAAAAAGTGTGAATCACCCTCCCTGCGCTCAACTCTAATGAGTCAAAAAGTGTGACCTGCACTTAAACAAGAAGTCAAAGCTAGAAGCTGTAAACTCATTTTCCCCACCCAAGCCAGGCGGCGGCAGCAGGGCCGGGAAGATGTGCTCCGAGCACGCACGATAAATCTGACGTGAAATCATAATCATAAAAGCAATTAGCTGACCCTGCGCCACTCGTCCTTGGACGTGACAGTGAGAATTCATACGGAGTCCTCCAAGGAGGCTGCCGCGCCAGGGTAGGGCGCCGGGAGGGAAAAGTGCAACACAGCAACAATAAAATGGAGGGTCGTTTCTGTATCATTAAGCACAGAAACAAACACGAGGCGTGATGCACGGCGAGGGTCACGGCGTGGGAAGCTTCTGCACCTTCAGA
>OMKR01001076.1:0-10654 GCA_900302355.1 Cyttopsis rosea
CTGTTTTGGAGGACTGATTCCCAGGATCGTTGCATCCGTCAGTTTGTTTATTTTTCTCTGCCCTGATGCCCCCCCATCACCCTGTAACTTCATGATCACATGACCGTGGATATGGATACAGTCCTGTCCGACTTTGTCCGTTCAACTGGAGCCGAACCAGGACTGGCCAGAGACCTGCTTGAGGGTGAGCCGCACAGCATTGTGGGATATAATTATACTAGTGTTGTTTGGGGTACAACCACCGTGTCTGCAGAGAATAAAAGTGTGTTTTTCCAGGAATGAAGAACGGAATGCAAATTTCTGTTGGTGGTGGCTGCTGGGGATGGCTGTTTAAAATGTTTCAAAGGCCTAGAGTTCCTGGAACTCATATTTTTTGATTTGACTTGATTGTTTGACTTTTAAAATGAAAATGTCTTAAAGATGACACCAGATAAAGTATTTTCAGGATATAACACCTTGCAGTAAGCAGTGTAATTTGACCGTCCTCTGAGTCAAGGCTGCTGGTTAGTTAAATTATTATATACTAGCAGAAGGAAGGTATATGAAGAATCAGCTCCCTGTTGCCTAGCAGCAGCATAAGCTGCACGTAGGAATATGGGTTAGAATCGTACTGTAATGCACTGCAGTGCACAGCAATGAGCCCGCAACAGACCAACTCCGAATTCTCATTTTTACCCGAGTGACGGAATGTGCCAGCGGCCTTTACATTACATAAGGAAGCATATGGTGGTGCTGCCTTGTGGTAAATATTTTAACTCATAACAGGAGTGTCGGGATCACATGCCTGACACAGAATGTAGGTTTCTCCGTCAGGTTGGACCTGTCTGCTCTGACTGATTTGGAGTGTCGATTTGTCTGTAGGCAAGAACTGGGATTTCACCGCTGCCCTCAGTGACTTTGAGCAGCTACGACAGGTGCATGCTGGGAACCTGTCATACGCTTTTGCAGAAGAGAGGACGTACGCTCCCCCCGAGAAGGAAATGGCTAGAGTAGGACGGCCCATCCTCCACCGCCAAGACGAGGTGGTGCAAGGTAAGGCTGCTATGTGGTTGCTGTTTTGTGAGACTTGAAGTAGTCCGATTTGACTTATAGATTTGGATGCATAAGGGTGGAGTAATGGTTAACTGATTGTCAGCACACTGTGAAGGCCATTCATATCTTGTTGTTTTGAGTTTAGTCTCAATGTCACACTCGCACAGTAATTGCCAAAACTAGGAAGAAATTTTGTTGAAAATGAACAAGGCCAGTTAGTCTATTAAAATGAAATAAATGAAACAAACCTGCCAGATTTAATAGGTGTTCACTGCAGCCCTCAAGGCTTTGGAGCCGGAACATTTGAAAGGATGTCGGTTTGATTTTCTGTGTGCATATGTGTGAGTGTGTAAGTCACCTAGCTTGGAGGGCTACAGTAATCCCTAAATAAACTGACTCAGTTCGGTTATTTCTGTGCTGTCTTCCAGCAGTTTTCTTCTGCACCAACTTTACGGTTGTCTTCTTGGTGACGTTTCTTAAGCTGCAGATGCACCGATACCATTTTTCACTGCTGCTACAGATTCTTTACAGATTCCTTAATGCGACTATGGTTTTTGGCGAACAAAATACGAAGCAGATTGAAACTCCCCATCTATATATTAAAGAAGGACTCCATAATACAATGTAGGCTTAATTATTATGAGTTATCAATAAAGTCAGTGTTTTTCACTTACATAAACAATGAAGTGGCTTCTAGCTTGGTTACAGTCGCAACAACGCACTTTTAAGAATACAAATTTTTTCAATATTTTATTGTACATTGTACATTGTACTATAGAATCTTTTTTTATAGACTTCCATGGGACGTTTCAACTTGCTTCACAGTGAGTAGTAATGTTTTTGAAAGTAATGAGAGTCAATGGACAGACAAACGCATACTGAAGCATACTGTAGCCGCCACAGAAGCTACTTGTAAAAGTGAGTGGCAGGACATGGACTGATGTCCACGTATTGATGTAAGGAGCAAGTACAGTCAAATGTTGTACAAAACTTCTACATCGCTTCCAGTATCAGCTGGTACCCAGTACTGATCCCATCACTTTGCTTTTCTTTAATATTTGAGCATGTTTGACATGGCTCTTGGTATTGGATTTTAGTATTGGGGATATTCTTTGTTGCCCGTACTCAATGTCAATGTATCTCCAAATAAAATAAAGTTCCCTAGAGTAACCTAGGACGTGATCCTTATTGTACTGGGATCATCGCCCTCTCTCAGCAGCTACAGAGAAGCGCCTGTCGAGGGGCATCTCCCACGCCAGCTCCACCATCGTGTCCCTCGCCCGGTCTCATGTCTCCAGCACGGGGGGCAGCAGCAGCGAGCTCCTCCTGGACACACCACTCTGCACTTTCCAACTACCGGACCTCACCATGTACCGGGACGAGTTCCGTGGCTTCATCGAGAGAGACCTCATTGAGCAGTCCATGATGGTGGCCTTGGAGCACGCTGGTGAGTGGCCTGGAACATGGAGAGCTTTATTTCACAACAACAATGAGAGGAAGAGAAGTCTGTCAACTCTCCTTAAATAACCTCTGAAATTAGATCAGAATTGATTGTGGATATGGGAAAAGCCATAAAAGTTATTTATTATTTTAAGAGCTTTAACATTTTACTTTATCATACAACTTTATCATAAAAACTATCATACTATCATAAAAACTATAAACTATAAAAACTGTCATAAATTGTACCTCACTCAAAATATGAAGCAAGCAGTTGATTCAGCAGTCATATCTCTGCTGATTTTGTTCACGTGTTGTTTGCTATATTTAGGTCAGGCTGTATTTGTGTTCCAATTAGCTGGATTAGTTATTTCCCTCTGTTTTCCCCCCAGGTCGACTGAACTGGTGGACGCGGGTGGGACCTAACTGTCAGAGTCTGTTACCTCTGGCTACGAGCGGAGACGGAAATTGCCTGTTACACGCAGCCTCGCTAGGTGAGTGTCCAAGGTGCTTTTAAACGAGACCCCAATACAGTGGAAGTTCACACTCCATTAACATTCATTATGAGAGCGCCATTGTTAGTTTAAGTACTAATTGTAGCTTACACTGTTCAGTGCACATTAGGTTAGCCTGTGCAGCCCACGGAAGAGCCCAAGCACAGAAAATTAATTAGTTTTAACTGGCATGGTTCCAGGTCCTGTACTACAGCTCCTGTGTGGTGACATGGAAGTAATATCCATGTACTAAATATGTTAGTATCAAAGAAAGCCCTTTGGCTGAGGCTGAAGTGCTCAACAAAGTATATGTATTTTCTACTTCCCTTTTATGAAAGCAGACCACAAGACAGATCATGACACCCAAAAGACAGTAAAATACTGCAAATTATTATTCATTTTCACCCTTTCTACTGGCCACCGTAGACAGACAGATCTGTTTTATTTGCCTTTTGCTAGGAGGCAAATGTCAAAAGCAGGTCTATTTTAAGTCTAGCAGTTAAGGAATATGTAAAAAGCAAACCCTATCCTATCTACTCTCAGCTTTTAAAATTATGAGACATTGCCATTTTAGATAAAGAGAGTCATTAGTAAGTTTACCATCCAAATTAGCAAATTTTAGGCAACATTTTAAAAAGCCAACTAAATAAAATGAGAATCAACACTTATTTTGATCAACTAATGTTATGCAACTAATCAACCTATAGGTTATTAAAATAATACAGATAATGGTTATTTAACAACAACAGCAGTAACTCACGGGAGAGAATGGCAAGGGTTAGAGATGTACCGGTACATGCCGATGGAGTAGTCGTCGGTGCCGATTTAATGTCCTAACTTAAGTGGACGCATCCCATGCTGCGCAATAAAGACAACAATCATGTATAGCTGGAGGGATCTTCATTTCTCCTTTAGAAGGTGCCCGAGGCTTGGAAGTGTGAGTAAGACACTGCTGTTGTGAGAGGCTCATAAATGACCTGCGCTCTGTCTGCTGCAGGTATGTGGGGCTTCCACGACCGGGACCTGATGTTAAGGAAGTCCTTGTATGCGCTGATGGACCACGGTCAGGAGCGGGAGGCTCTGAGACGCAGGTGGAGATGGCAGCAGACCCAGCAGAACAAAGAGGTGAGTTCACAGGCCAGTTCGGGTCACTCTGCCCCAGGTGGCTCCGGACAGAAGAAGCTTTTGTTGCTGTACAGAGTAAGGGTTCTGTAATATCTGTCGTAATGAGGTGAGCTATCCTGTTCCACTGCACATTATTACTTACACAATATTATTACTATTCTCATTTGATTGGCTTTTATTAATGTAAAGCACTTGCATGTTGTGTATGAAAGGTCCAACATTTGAAAATTCCACATGTTCATGCAAGAGTCATTTTGTTCTGTTTGTACAACCAAGTTTGAATTAGGCTTTGTTGTTCATTGACCTTCATAGCATTACGATGACGGTATACTGGTAGTAGGAACTAAATGGTCAGAGAATCCTCCCTTCCTCCTCTGAGCAAGCAAACCATAAGTGTTGCTCAGCAGCCACAATAAATTACTTTGGTTGTTTGGGAATCTCCCCAAAAGTGTTAAACTGGTGAAAAAGACAAATCTTACTTGCATAGAAGAAGGTTCAAAAAGATGCTTGTGAGGATACTCTTGCTGCTATGTGCATGACAAACAGATTCTCAAATTTCATTGCACTCTTGCCAAGAATCAGCCATCTGATTAGGTGGCATAAATTCAATGCTTGCTTTTGTGACATTTAGCACTCCTTCTCTAAAGTGTGTGTGTGTGTGTGTGTGTGTGTGTCTGACCATCCGCCCTGCTCAGTCTGGCCTGGTGTACACAGAGGAGGAGTGGCAGAAGGAGTGGAATGAACTGCTGAAGCTTGCGTCCAGTGAGCCCAGGATACACTACAGCACCAACAGCACCAACGGGTAACGTCTGGCTGGGACAACGCAGCGCCTGTTAGCGTCACACATCTTTATTCATGAACACACAAGCTCACCACGGGAGCCAACTGGCTTCCAACCCAGTCAGTCCAGTCAGACGCTGCTTTACTGTAACACGTTACAGAAGGCAAATGAGTTTTATTTTACCAGTGGAATTCAGCGTGGGGAATATACAGTATATAGGGAGCAACGATTTTGTGTTCAGGATACTATCTAACCATCATAGGAAAGTTAAAACATGGCTCCCTCGTTTAAGAAGTGGCTTCACTCTAAAAATGCATTTTTCCTCGCTCACGTCTTCCTGTTTTCCAGTTGTGGCTGACCACACCACAACACCCGTTCATCACATTGATGATCATTAAACTGGCTTGTTTGTTTTTGTTTGTGTCTGGTGTGGATGAAATGGCACAAAACATCGTGAGTGATGTTTATGTTTAATCATTTACCAGATGCAGCAACATAGACAAGTACATTTATCAGTGGGAGTGGAACTGCCTACACTGAACTGCACCGTCAATAAGAGTCAACAGTCGAGAGTTGTTTTTTGTTTGGCATTTGTCTACAGAGTCACAGCTAGATATGTTCTTTTTAAGTTACATATCTAGCGGGGGTGGTTAATGATGATAGTCAAATAAAATTCTATTTCCTGCCCTGGCATGCTGCTTTAACTAATTGAGCGCCACGCTGTTGTGTGCAGGGCTGACTCCTCAGAGGAGCCCGTGTACGAGAGCCTCGAGGAGTTCCACGTGTTTGTCTTGGCTCACGTCCTCAGGAGACCCATCGTGGTGGTGGCTGACACCATGCTCCGAGACTCTGGAGGAGAGGGTAAGTCTGTCTGAAAAGATCCACATGGGGGTCATTTACATAGGGAGTCTTTAACTTGAAGATATTGGCCGATACGGAGTGCTAACTGATCCGCTATGTTCCCTGAACATAGCGGATCATTTAGATACAATTTGGATGCATAATGATTGCCAAATACTCCATTTCTCTCCATTAGATACCTATTGCAAAGTCCCATTGCTTTAATATCTGACATGTTGGATATGGCATGTGATAAGCGTTTTTCTATTGGTGATATTCTCTGGTATGAACACCCATTAGCCTGGTACATTTCTTTTATTGTTAAAAGCTTTATGATTTTTGTTTTAACCCTCGATATGGGATGGTTCAATTTAATATCTTGTGCTTAGGGATTTCAGTGCCCATATTAGGGTTTTATTGATGACGTAAACATCAACTATCAGGTCCAAAATGCAGGTGAAAACAAAGATGAAAGATTCTCCCAAATGATCTAATATCAGGTACCTCCAAAACAGCTAAGCTTCTCCTTTCATGAGTCAGTAGTTATAATTCACTGAATGTTTTGGGTGAAAGAAGGAAACATTGCCGTTGGGTTCCCTACTGTCTATAATCATCTCTCCCTCTTCACCCTCTCTACCCCCTCCCTCTTCACCCAGCGTTTGCTCCCATTCCGTTCGGAGGTATCTACCTACCGCTGGAGGTGCCAGCTGCCAAGTGCCATCGCTCACCGCTGGTGCTGGCGTACGACCAGGCTCACTTCTCAGCCCTGGTCTCCATGGAACAGAAAGACGGCTCCAAAGAACAAGGTAACACCCATCATCACTCATCGTTATTATATTTACATGTCTGCACTTTATTACTGTGGCCCTCTGCGGCGCCTGTTAAAGCCCTAATCTGCTATATTCAAAGTCTGTGTTTAGTAACGCAGAGATGGGGAAGCTCTTCCGAAGCTCCTCTGCATGTGTCTCAAGAAACAGTTTTTTAATGATTTATAAATGGTTTGCTTATGAATGTAAACTACACAGTTATTGCTTTTAAATGCAAGCCAACATGGAACTATATAAGCATTCATTTGCTTATAATACTGTAACTTTTACCTGTAACCTGTGCGCAATCTTGGAATACATTTACTTTACTATTTAATTACTTTTGGCATAAAACAATGAAATGGAACAGTACTTTGAGTGACCTTTTTTTTATTGAGAATTTTGTGTTGTTTGTACAAGTGTCTGCTGTATAATATTGAGGCTGATGGACCACTTGGTTACTCATAGTATCAATGAAAGTAAACAACCTTTATTGAAATTTAGCACCAATTTCATGTAAAAGTATACAAAAGTATGATATATGAGTGTTTACTATGAGGCGAAAGGGCAAAATTATATTTAGAATTGTCAAGTTGTTATGTGATATAATTGAGCAATTTCTGTTAGCTTTTATACATATAATGGGTTGTTAATTTGAATATCTACTTGGATGCAAAAAAAAAGTACAATTTCTAAAAGCACTGGATCTAGTAAAACCAAGGTGTTTCAGAAATCAGCTCTCACCAGGGTTTAAAAAAATTCTAAATTTTTAAACTTTTGACAAATAACTGACAGGCAATTCCCATTTTTGAGGAAATCATTCTGGAATTGCATTGATGCAACCGTGTGTCTGTTTCCCTAGTTTGTGTGTTAACCAAACTCTAGTTATTTATGAAATTATTTTTGACAAGTAGTTTTTAAATGTATGCATTTTTTAATCAGAAGCAAACAATTAAATGAAAATAAATCATTTTCAGACTTGGATCAGACACCATCTTAACAGGACGAATGCAAGGATGGTACTGGATTTAAAAGAATAAATGCTTTCTGAATATGACCCCACAGTGGTGATCCCTCTCACTGACTCGGAGCATAAGATGCTGCCGGTGCACTTTGCTGTCGACCCTGGAAAGGACTGGCAGTGGGGGAAGGATGACACGGACAATGTCATGCTGGCCAGGTACAGTCTAGTTCCTGCCGAAAACTCTTTGTATTTTCATTCTTTCGTTTGCCTTCTTTTAGTTATCTTATCTGATTCAAAGAGTAAAGATTGTTTATGAGTTTTGTCACAAAACTCATTGTTTTGCATTTGTGTCTGTGCTAACCTCTGTGTGTTAGGCAGACGTCTGTCCATTTACACCAGTGTGGCTGTCAGGGGATTGATCTCTGACTCCAGATTAGTCGCGCTCACTGCCAGTGACAATACGATTAACTCTTAATGCCTTTTATGAACAGCAAGCGAGGGAAGACCAAAATAGCAACTGAATAAAAATAACTCATTGAGATGAGCTACTTCCATTGAGTTTTGAGGTCTTGTTGAGTTGAAATAGTCAGCAATGCATAGAGTATAATACAAAGACTCAAATTCCCACATTGCACTCTTCTTTTAGGCCTTGACACAGGTTCATTGCTGCCTTACAGAATCTATACCGTGTGTCCTAACCTGAAACTGGCTTCATACATGGAATCATCATTAACAGATACTCTGCTGCAGTGTCTTGTTTGTTTAGAAAAGGTAACTAAGTTGAAGCTTTAACCTAAATGTAAATGCAGGCATTAATTCTCTATAACAAACATTCACTCTGTCACCATACGGTGCGGATATTTTCACAGCTATTATCATGCAGCGTGTGAAGGCCCACGTACACATACCTTAGACTTGAAACGTCTTGAATGCTCTACGTTACCTATCCCATCTTCTTTTTCTTTATCCAATGGAGACACTTTGAATTAGTGTAGTTGTTAGTTGAACACAGTATGCAACAGCTACAGAAATATCTGAACAATATCATGCTATGCTCTCTCTCCTCCCTTTCACAGTGTCGCTCTCTCGTTGGAGGCCAAGCTTCAGATGTTACACAGCTACATGACGGTCACCTGGCTGCCCCTACCCTGTGAGGTAAACCTAAGCTTACACACAGCGTCCCCGAGTCTGCATTTAAATAAGTTGGCTCAGTAGGCAAACTAAACTAGCCATACAGTAAAAGTTGAATTTTTCACTGGTGACAGTGGCCTCTGTCCCTTTCTGGCCATATCAACTACATGAGTTGTGTAGTTTTTCTCAATGCGGGGAACTTTTTCACTTTTATTCGGGTCCTTATTTTCCTATTTTATCAGAGCAGCAGTGTCTCATTGCCGTAAAAAAACATTCCATAAACCTGCTGCACTGGGCCGACTGGGTGATAAAATGACACCACACAGCCACTGTGTCAAAGGCCCTCTTGTGCACTGCACACTAATGGCAGGAAGGTAGGAAGGATAACAAGTTCATGGTGATTTCACAGTGAACTGAGCATCTCTGCGTTATGGTCATCTTTAAGAAGACATTTCTGTTTGCAGGGCAACACAGACCCAGTTTTGCCCCAGTGTGGTCACGTGTGTGTGTGTGTGTGTGTGAGTGTGAGTGCCTGGACAACAAAGGGGGACATTTGGGAAACAGCCGTTGTTGTCGTGTCGGAGTGAGGCCACATCATCTAGGTCACGCCGTTCCTGCGTACAGTGTTTTTGTAGAGAAATTTATTAAATGTGTGAATGACTCATTCAAATTTTCTGTTTGTCCTTGTTCACCCTCCTGCTCGCTGAATAATTCTGCCACACCTCTTTCTGTCATCCGGATACTGGTTTCCATCTAACGTGTTTGGAAATGATGGTGGTTTGGGCAGTTTCAGGGCAGTGAACTAAAATTCTTGGCTAATTAATACTTTTTGGGCACTTTTATTTTCTCCTCTCTTGAGTTCCCCAAATTCCTATGATCTAGTGTCTAATGACCTGTGTTTGGAAGTAACAGTATTATGGAGGGTCATGTCAAACAAAAGAAAGCTGCTTCAAAGCCCCATTGAATTTAATCAGAAAAACCTGTATGATGACGCTTTTTCACTCGACCAATTGCGACCAAGTGCAAATAGGATCAGATACAAGGTAGCTTGAACGAAGCTGTGGTTGGTTGTTATGGATACAGTGTGCGTGTTGTCTTAGCCACTTATTTCATATAAGCACAAGTAACGCTCCAGGCAGTTCTATTTATACTCAAACTGCAGTGTGTGAGCACAGCCTCAGAGTTTGTTTCTGTCTCTGTTTTTCCTTCAGCAAGCTCCTTTGGCCCAGCCGGAGTCTCCCACGGCATCGGCAGGCGAGGATGCCCGGACACCCCCGGACTCTGGGGAGTCAGACAAGGAGTCAGTCAGCAGCAGCTCCAATGGCAACGGAGAAACGCCCACGGGGGCATCGGTCAACGGGGGCGGGGCCTCGGGCAAGAACAACTCCTCCTCCTCATCCAGCTCGTCTAGTAACAGCTCAGCAGGAACTGGGACAGCAGCAAAGGACAAGAGCAAGAAAGAGAAGGAGAAGAAGAGGGCCGACTCGGTGGCCAACAAGCTGGGCAGCTTTGGGAAGAGTCTGGGCAGCAAGCTGAAGAAGAACGTCGGAGGCCTGATGACGGGAAAGAACGTAGGAGCGGCGGGAGGGGCCAAGCCGGAGGGTGGGGAAAAGAAGAAGGGCTCTCTCAGGGGGAGGAAGGGCAGTAAGGACAGCTCGCCCTCCGCCCACGCCTCAGAGGATTCTGGGAAGGGCTCGCCCTCCTCAGGTAGCGAGCGGCTCAACGGGACAGGCGGCAGCACCAGCAGCGGGGGCAGCAGCACGGAGACCGACCCCTACAAATACAGCGCCGATGTCAAGGTCAGCCTGGGCATCCTGCGCGCCGCCATGCAGGGCGAGAGGAAGTTCATCTTCGCCGGCCTCCTCACCACCAGCAACCGCCAGCCCTTCCAGGAGGAGATGATCCAGCGCTACCTTGCAGACGCCGAGGAGCGTTTCCGCACCGAACAAGAGCAGCAACGCCGTGACGCGGACAGGAAGGGCGTCGCCAATGGTGTCCCGCCGGCCAAGAAGGAGGTGACTGGCATGGCGGAGCTGGGCTA
>OMKR01001085.1:1721-12080 GCA_900302355.1 Cyttopsis rosea
CATGTGGTGTGCGTTCTCTTTCTGCAGTTGCAGTGGATCTGCTCCCTGTGTGAGAGTGTGCACACACAGGTACACACACACACACACACACACACACACACACACACACACACACACACACACACACACACACATACATTCTGTACACAAATATAAATTAATATCGCCTCTCTCTCTCTCTCTCTCCAGTCTAGATGTTCCAGGTCTGAGTGTAGCTCCATCTCCGCTGTCTTCCAGACCAAAGCAAAGTAAGACTCTTTCCTCTCCTCTTTCCTCTTCTCCTTTCTTCTCTCCATATTCAATATAATTTGAATTACTTCAATGTAAATGAAGTACATGATTTGGCGTATGTGTGTCTGTGTGTACTAGGATAGTAATGGAGGATGGTACAGGGGAAGCCCATATTTGGTTTTCCTGTCCACATGTCCGTACTCTGCTGGGATTGGCTGAGTCCCAGTGGGTGGGGTTACAGAGAGCTTTGAGGGTCAGAGGTCACATCCAAGTCTCTCCCCGCGGGCGTGGCCCTGCCAGGAATCCTGACATCACTTCCTCTGTAAGTCTGACATTACTGTCTCCATTTTATTATTATTATTATTATTATTATTATTATTATTATTATTGTTAATGTTATTATAAATCGAGTTCAGTGATTTCCTTGTGTGTACACGACAGGTGTGTGATGACCCTCTCCAACAGTATCTCTGCTGTCTTTGCAACAGCGACATTGTATGTCGCCCTCTGACACTCACCTGCACAACATGTGCACCCACACAGCGCACAGAGGGTGAGCGCGCACACACACACACACACACACACACACACTAGAGCAATTTGTTTACTTGGTTGGTCTGCACACTTGGTTGAACCAGGTTTCTCTGTTGGAGCAGTCAGTGTTTTTATTTGATCTTGCACAGAAAGGCGTCTGAGGACCTGTTTACACTTGGCATTAACATGTATCCTGGGCAATCTGATATCAAGTGACAAAAAAATTGTGGCTTGGCATTAAAATGCGTCTGGAGAGATCGGATCTCACTTCCCCGCTCTATATGCAAATAAACACATACATCATTTCAGTTTGCAAAGACCAAATGCGAAGAGCTTGGCGTGCCGGACAGAATCAAAACAATACAGACTGAAATGTTGGTGCTGTGTGTACTGTACGCAGCGCAGGGTTCAGGCTGAACACATTTATTTAGTTCAAATTAAAAACTTGAACATAACTCAGCGAATTGGAGTGGAGTTTTTTTATCCAGTGATGTGCCATGCGTACCAATAAAACAGTGTGTTTTCATTTATTTCCGTTAGTTTCTTACTTGTACGAAACAACATTTTTAAACACAAATGAGTTAAGGGACCCGATCATTGCGGAATGGAATGAATGAAACAAAAGCTCTGTGTGTCCCGAGCCGTGTGTCCCATGCAGCGTGTGACACATGTCTCCCCATTGCTTTCCACTGCTATGGGACTTAATTGAGTAAAAACTGGATGTTTTTGTGTAAATACTGTAATAAAATAAAAATAATAAATCCTGCACTTCTGTAATGGGGAGAACGGGGGAATTTCCCGACCAGAGCACGCGAATGAGTCGGCACTTCCGCATATGTGGAGCATGTCAGTTGAGTAGGTGGTCCTTCAAAGTGGCCCAGGACGCTTTGCATTTACACTGCCAAACGAATGCGGATATATGCGAGCCAGACCACCTCCCAATGTGGTCTGAGCTATCGGATCTTAAACCGCATTGAGGACGCATTGGGTGCGTTTACATCTGACATTAGAGCTATCCCATTGGTATCGGATCACCAAAGACACATGTTAATACCAGGTGTAAATGGGGTCTGACTGTGGATTCCCTCTGCAATTCTCAGTTTTTTAAATTGTTATACTAATTTATGAGTAATAATAACTTATATTTCTAAAATATCTCTTTTTGTGTTCAGTGTTTCTTCTCTGCAACCAATGTTCTTTTCAACACATCAAACACGTAATTTTGTTGCAGGTGACGTGCGAAGATTTACTCGAGGAGAAACAGACTTCATGACCAGAATGTTCAAACCCTTCCAACTGAACTGTACGCATATAGAGACGGACGGCTAGAGACAGAAGGACGGCTAGAGATAGACGAGAGCGACAGACAGACAAACGATTCAGATTCCGATTACGCCAAAGGGGGGCGGGGCTTCCTGACCAATCAGAGCAGAGAGGCGGAGTTAGTCAGGTTCTGAACATGTAGTCTGTTCATTAAACTGAAACCTTTCTGTCTTCTGATTTAGAATAAATTTTACTCTTTTCTAATTCTGCACTTTGACCCATTGGTGCTGAACCTGCTTCTAAGGAGAATCCGTCGCTTTGCAGTAAGATACATTTACACCTAGAATATCAAAATATGTACAATAAGATATTGATCGTTGCCAAAATGAACCATGTTTAATGATTTTGACCAAACGTTACATGCAGCAATGACACTTGACACCCAGAAAGAAATTCCTTGCATTACACCAATATAATCATGTTACAATTTGTACAGAGTAGATTACAACCGTGTAATTTGTGAAAATGCACTGGAAATGTACAGCGCCAGATTAAATGGATGGATTGTACGAGGGCAATCTGTCAATTTATTTTGGCCCCATCCAAATCTTTTTTATATATATATGGATATATATTTATATCCAAATGAATACTTGCCTGGTTACATGGTTTGCCTCTGCCTGGGGAGAGTGGAAGAAATGTGATTGATTGTGATTTAATGCAGCAATTAACATGTAGCTTTAATTTAATAAATGTAATGTATAAATGTAATGTTTGTTATTTAATATTAAATTGATTCACAATATTCAAGTGTTTTTTCATAAAATAAGAAGGAAGGAATAAGAGGAGGAATAAAATCCTGAAATATAGTTAGTCATTTATGAATCCTATGTTTCCCATTATACAGTAAACATAAAAGTTAGAATTATCCAAAAGTTGGCAGTAAGTATATAAATCAATCATTTCTGGGGAAAGTTTGTTTAAACAGTACGCAGTATCAGCCGGAGCGTCTCACAGTTGAACTGCAGTACGTTTTTGCAGTTTTGGGAATTTGTTTTGTGTCGTTTGAACAAATACTGTCAATCACGGTGGGCGGGGCTTCCGGGAACCGCTCATTTTAAAACAAAACAGCCGCAGCTGGAACAACACAACAGGTCAGTAAAACCACTGACACACGTCCAAAATATATCCCGACTTAAATCGGCAAAAGATTCAACATTAATCTCATTCCATGCCGTTAGTTTGGGCTCATTTGAACGTAATGATAATATAATGACATATAATCAATTTTTTCTCCTTTACAGACTTACAGAAACAGTAGAAAGTCAAATTTAACTTAACTTTCTTTAAATATCTGATCTTTCATCTGGATCCTGCTGTGGGATATTACTATCTGTGATGAGTCTGTATTTTAGCCTGCTATTGTGTGTGTGTGTGTGTTTACTTTGCTGTTAAATTTTAGCAGAAGAAACGGAGGACACAGGCTGACCTCTCTGAAGTGACCAATCACAGCACAGCGGCAACAAGAAATATGTCTGTCTGGTGGAATATGGACGTCATGCGATCTCTGTTCAGATGGGTGAAGACTCCTCTATTGTCCCTCCATTATTTTGCTTTTCACTGTCACTTCTCCATCACCCTCCATGCTTCTGTCTTTCCTTGTCACTGTTCTCCCTCTCTCCACCAGCCAATGGGCGTGAAGGATGCTAACGAAGGGGGCGTGGCTCAGGAAGTCGAGATGAGTTTTGGCCAATCGGACAACGGGCCGGTGGCAGAGCCCACCAGTGACCTCACAGCCCTGCTGTTGCGCTATCGTCGTGGTAACCGAAAAACAGCCTGTCTCTGTGTATGTGGAGCGCTCATCTTTACCACAGGTACACACACTCTGGATGAATACCGGATGCTGATTAGCTAGAGCGTTTCTTCACTTTGCGACTAATTTCTAGTTATAGTGTTCCGTTCAAACGTCATGAAATTATCACTTTGGTGAAAACTGCAAGATCCTGGTGGGACTGATATCCAAATGAATGTATTTTGTAGCAATATGTTTACTCAAAAATTGGGCATTGTCTGTGTTTCCAGCCTTCCTATTGGGCTTTGTTGCGTTCCGTGGGTCGTATCTTTTGGTGGGCCCAGCGGGGGGTGAGGCGGAGGGTCTTGGATTGTACCATTCAGTGGGGAAAACGGGGGTGTTGTACCTCGGAGAACTGCGACAGATGCTACATAAATACTTAGAAAACCAGGACATCGAAGGCACTGTCAGGTACACGCACACAAAAAATGGAGCTTGTAACTATTTTTCCAAAGTTAATATATTAAAATTGTAAAAATTGCATTTGCTTTTTTTATATACAAGTTGTGATATATACATTTGTAAATCTTGTTGTGTGCATCTATTTGTTTTCGTGCGGTTATCTCTAAATTTTCAGATAAATCTTAGCCCATCGTTTTCCTGTATCAGGAGGGTCAGCAGGTCCAGCCACGTGCCCGGCTCTGCAGAGGGAATGAGTCTGGCCTCAGAAGTTCTGCAGACCTTTCAGAAGCTCCAGATGGATCGCCACTGGACCCAGTCTGTCTATGCTGCACTGTCCTTCCCTGACAGGTGAGACACACACACAGTTTGTCAACATGGTTTAGAAAGGAGGAAATGTGTCTGACTAGAACACTTTTTAGGAAGACAGAATCTCACTGTTCCCTCACATAGCTGTGTGTGTGTGTGTGTGTGTGTGTGTGTGTGTGTGTGTGTGTGTGTGTGTAAGTCAGGAAAGTGCTCTGTGGTTGGTGGATTCTGGAGAACAGATCTTGGAACAGTTTCCACTGAACCGACTGGATTACTGTCCATACAGTGCATCTGGAACGACTACGGTAAGACAATGGATGTTTGGATGGATGGATGGATGGATGGACGGATGGAGCTTACTTCTCTCTCTCTCCAGGGGGGCGTAGTTTATGCTAACTATGGACGTGCGGAAGACTTTGATTTGTTGAAGAGGATGGGCCTCTCGCTGACGGGTTGCGTGGCGGTGATGCGCGTTGGAGGCGGGCTCAGTTTCGCTGAGAAGATCCGAGTGGCTGAGAGTCACGGAGTGGGCGGAGCTTTGATCTATCCAGATCCAGCCGACATTCCACAAGACCCAAGAAGGCTGGGACTCAACACACACACTGCAGTGTCTGAGCATGTACACACACTTTTACGCACCTAACACCATACACATGTAACACACAAATGCATACGGCTCATCCATGTCGACCAGTCACACACCATTTCCTGGTTTCTGTCCAATCACAGGTTCATCTGGGGTCAGGTGACCCTCTCACACCGGGTTTCCCCTCCAGTTTCCACAGCCACTTCCCTCCGATCCAACCATCTGGCCTGCCACTCATCCCGGTCCAGCCGATCAGTGCTAGCGTTGCCGCCAAGCTTCTCAGGTAAGCTCCTCCCCTCTAGGCGGCAGAGAGCCAATCACGTGTCTCATACATGGTCGGCACATTCTGAGGAATTGTTGTAATCTTCTCTGTCTGTCTGTGTGAAACTGTCACCCCACCAGCCAGCTCTCGGGTCCCTCGTGTCCCAGGTCTTGGCAGGGCCGGCTGCCTTATGTTCGCTGTGTTGTCGGTCCAAACTTCAGCCCTGGAGATGGACGCAGGGTCAAGATGGCCGTCTACAACACCATGAGACCCGTGAGGCTCACCAACATATTTGCTACGCTTCAGGGGAAGGTCGCGCCCGGTAGGGACTGAACAGGCAGGGTGGAGACATGACCTGTGTTTCTGTGACCACTGCCTTCACCGTTTCCATGGCTACAGTCTGTATTCTGTTGCAGATCAATATATTATTGTGGGGGCTCAGAGAGACTCATGGGGTCCAGGAGCTGTGAAGTCTGGTGTTGGAACGGCGATCCTGATGGAACTAGCTAGGACATTCAGCACCATGGTGAAAAACGGTCAGTCAAAGCCCTGACTGACTAACTAACTAACTACAGTAGGAGCCATCTAGAATGGCCGCCTGGTCCCTGACAGTCCCCAGGCTGATCGGTGCAAGATCTGTGCCTGGTCCGTGCTCAGGTCTTGGCTGTAATTCAATCCCCCCTTGATGATGTATGTAATGCGCCGGCGCCTGGCGACGCCCACAAACAGCATTTCTGTTAACCAGTTGCAATGCTTTATCTGTCCACCGGGGGGAGCAGTCATTATATCAAAGCCGAAAAGCACCTCTAGTATGTATGTTGATATGTCTAATGAAAAATAACCATGTTTTGGAACATATAACTCTGATTTTATGATTCGTTTACATAGATGCAAGGGGAAAAACTTTTTTTTTCATTTTGCGACCATTGGAAACTTGCGACTTGCAAATATGCAGACAGTTGTTATTATTATTTTGTTTTATCATCATCGTATATGTGACACTAGGAGGGAGCGGGAATTGGCGTGTGTGTTTTTTCACAGCGACTTATAAGCCAAATGAACAGAAAAACACTACGCCGAGTCAGACTGTGTTTTGGTGTCAAATTAGTGGTGGTGGTCTGCGGTGCGCACGGCTTTCCTGTGTGTGTGTTTTTAAATTTTTTTTTAATGTATTTATTCCCGTTAGTTAACAACATTTTTAAACACAATTGAGTTAAGGTACCTGATCACTGCAGAACAGAATGAATGAAACAAAAACCCTGTCTGTCCCGTACTGTGTGTGTCCTGAGCCCAACGGGGAGACGTCTCTTTCCGTTGCTATGGGACATAATGTAGTAAAAACTGGATGTTTTTGTGTAAATAGTTTGCTTGTAAATTATAAATCCTGCACTTCTGTAACGGGGAGAACGGGGGGGAATTTCCCAACCACAGCATGTGAATGAGTCCGCACTTCCACGTACTCACTCACTCACGGACTGTGTGTGTGTGTGTGTCTGCACTCCACATCCTCTTTTTGGTTTACTTTCTCAAAGATTAGCTGTGTTGCTGTGTCTTAGGAGACTGCATGTGTCACTTTTTGGTGAAATCAGTTGAAACAAACAGCGCTGCTGAGCTTGGGAGAGCCCAAACATTTGAATCACAGTGAACCTTTTAGTTCACGCTTAATGGGCTATCAGCGTGTCGTCGTAACAGGTCTCACAGCCCCCACAAGGTAGATTGTCACACTTGTTACTTGTTATTACTTTAGTTTCATTTTGTCCACTGTGGCCATTACTCTCTGCAAAAATGGCAACAACAAAAACATAAAGCCTATTGAAGCATATTGCAACATCTCTGATTCATCTCTGACATTTACTGTATATAGATAGATGGGGCCGTGTGGACTTTTTTTCCCCATTAAAATGGTGGAGCTGTTTACTTGGCAAAATAAATTGCCTCTCGAAAAAACTAATATAAGAAAAAATAAATTAAGTAAGTAAAGAGCGAGGTAAAGATGTGTATTCGGCTGCCTTGGCTGGCCCAAGCATATGCAACCAGCATCCCCGATCACTGTTTTACAAAGCCAGATTTTATAGTATCGTTTTATAGATAGTTTAAGGCAGCAGTTTTCAATCTGAAAAACTATATCCTTTAAATTAAAAAAAGGATAATTAAACAAATTAATGAAATGAATTTGGAAATAAAAAACAAAGTAAAAACGGTGTTAAAAAGAAATCTGGCTGTACCCCTACCTACTGTACCCAATCAATACAGTATTTATTAAATAAATACTTCTTAATTCCATATTATCTCATTTAAGTTTATTTTAGTGGGTTTCTGAACAAAACATTTTTTTTGCCTACCTACTCAAAATGTCAAAATGGCAATGTTACAGAGTGGCCTGCCCATTAATAGAAGGTGAAGTCTTGTACACACAGCACAATGGTCATTTTGTTTCAATAGTGGTGACTCCTTCTTCAGCATATGGCCGCATATGGAATTTTTTTTAAACTTCAATTTAAAGTTTAAACGGGTGTGTGTGTGTGTGTGTGTGTGTATGTGTGTGTGTGTTCACACGCCGTGACGGCACAATGATTCCCTTTGTCGCTTGTTCCCTTCTATTATGTTCTGAATAAAACATTCTCGTTCACTTGTTTTTGCAATTTGATCATACAAAACATTGCAATAGGAAAGTAACATAAAAAAAGGCACCAATAATTAAGATTTGTTATAGACCGTGTTGACTTGTTTATAAAGCTTTAAATGACCTTGAGCGTTTACTTGTTTAATTGTTCAATCTGGCTTTTAACTTGGGGTAATGTTATACAGGGTAGCTTTAGTTTTTGAGTCGTAATCATTGTTTTTTACATTACTTTTATCCCTGGTGTTTATTTTATTCTATTGAATTTTATTTATTGAATTTAAATATTTTATTGTTTTATTGTTGTAATTTATCTGTGTTTGTTTTATTTTTGCTATGTGACGCACTTTGGGTTGCATGTTTGTATGAACGGTGCTATAGAAATACAGTTAAGTTGAGTTTCACACAGTTTAAAATAGAACTTTAAACTTTCATAAATTTTCTCCTAACTCAACAACTCTGAATGTGTTTTTGTGAAGTTAGCGCCATCTTATGGTGACACCCTGCAATTGAATGAATGGGTGTGTTTACAGTGCAAACTAGACACGCACTTTCACGAAACAGGAGGGGGACCAACCTGCTGGCTCCTGGCCGGCAGGCGGCTGGCAGCAGGGGGAGGCCATTCTAAGTGGCTGCCACTGTAACTAACTAACTCTAGAAGATTTAGCATGGTGTACAATAACTAGTTAATACATTATTGCCATGACCATACCTGCCAACCTGCCAATTGTTCCCAATTGTCTCTGCGTTCATTATATTTGGCCATTGCAATTTTCAAATTTGACTAAACACTAATAAAAGCTGTGTTTGTGTGTGTGTGTGCAGGATTCTCTCCCAGAAGAAGCCTTCTGTTTGCCAGTTGGGACGCTG
This sequence comes from Cyttopsis rosea, assembly GCA_900302355.1. Taxonomy (NCBI): domain Eukaryota; kingdom Metazoa; phylum Chordata; class Actinopteri; order Zeiformes; family Parazenidae; genus Cyttopsis; species Cyttopsis rosea. Next base: position 10,648 of record OMKR01001085.1, read on the forward strand.
GAGACTTTGGACACATCGGCACCACAGAGTGGATAGAGGTCAGTTCTGCTCGGACGGCCACAAAGTGTCATTTAAACACCATTTAGATGGATATTACATGGCTTTTGAAGGTGTATATCTGTATAGATGCCTGGGTTGTACACTTCTGTGTTCACATGTCTGCTGTTGACCACTGGTTGCCAGGGTTACCTATCCATGCTCCCTCTGAAGGCTGTTGCGTACTTCAGCCTGGATCAGGCTGTCACTGGTGAGAGCTAGCTTGCATGCTAACGTAGCATCTTTATGTTATGTTACACATATTACACACACACACACACGCACTGCTGTCTCACAGCAAGAAGGTCCTGGGTTCGATTCCCGCCTGGTTGCGCTGTTGGCACCGTGCTTATCGGGTTATCTCCCGATCAGGGGCCTTTCTGTGTGGAGTCTGCATGTTCTCCCCATGCTCACATGGGTGTCCTCCAACAATTAAAAATGTGCAGAACGCTTTCCTGCCTGTCCCTGACCACGACATGGATCCACCACCTGGAATTGGTCCCCTGGGCGCCAAAGAAGTGAGGGCTGCCCACTGCTCCTGGCTGCCCCTGGAGGAAGGCAGCAAGGATGGGAAAATGCATAGAAACAAAATTTCATTAGTCACCACTCCCTGCATGTGTATGTGTGTGTTCGGGTCATCACCACCCATCGCATGCGTGTGTGTGTGTGTGTGTGTGTGTTAAGTGCATGTGTGCACCTGTATGACCAATAAACGATTCTTCTTCTTCTTCTTCTTCTTCTTCTTCTTATGTCTCGCGACCAGGTGATGACTTCCTGTCAGCCCACACTAGTCCACTGCTGGTTGACTTGCTGGACTCGGCCATCAGACAGGTGTGTGTAGTGTTCTCATTAAATGTGTTTAAACGACATGATCACACGCCAAACAATCACACGCCAGACTTGACGAGACTTTGGCAAAAGTAAACAAAAACAAAAACAAATGGGGCTTTATAATGAAGAAAGGTTTGCTGTTGTAGTTTTTAGGACATTACATAAATTTGGAGGAGGAGCTTGTGGGGAGACTGCATGGATCCTGCAGAGAGACATTTTTATTACTATGAATTAAGTCCTAAATAGTGAAGTGCAATGAAAATACCTTATATTTCGTGATTTTAATATACATTACATGCACTCCTTATATGTTTCTATACGATGACTCTTCCCCTCCTTTCCTCGCATGCTCATTGGCTGGTTCGCTGCTGCTTTTGTCGCCAAGCTCCTGTGTGATTTCAAACGACACAAGCTTTGTCCCGTGAGCTCGGGGAACACTCAAAAAAACCCCAGACTGTTCCGCCAGTGAGAACACAGTCTCCCAATACTCAGCCACAGTTCCCAGTTCAGACAAGAAGTGATAGGGTATTTATGTGTGTGTGCGTGTGTGTGTGTGTCCACTTGGC
>OMKR01001090.1:0-11338 GCA_900302355.1 Cyttopsis rosea
GGTCCCTCTTACCTGCACGCAGCGCCCCCTCCCTGGCAGACTACCAACCTGCATCGGGGACATGGGCGGCCTCAGCTGAGGGTGAGTCCAAACTCACAGGGACAGACAGACCTAGGGAGCGTTAACCGAAGAGAGGACAGCAGTTGCTATGTATCCCATAAGTCTCTCTCTCTCTGTGTCTCTCTCTCTCTCTCTATATATATCTCTCTCATTTGGGCTCCTCACCCTTTAGTTTATTACCGTAAGAAGAATCATCTCCACGCAGTGCGGGTGCGTCTGCAGAGCCCGGAGTACAAGCTGAGCAAAATCCGCTCCTCCACCATCATGACGGACTACAACCCCAACTACTGCTTCGCAGGGAAGGCCTCGCTCAGCGAACTGAAGGAAGTGCCTCGCAAGAACATCACACTCCTCAGGTACAGTGCAACAAAGTGGCAAGTGTAATCAATACTTTAAAAAAAAAAAATTTCAACAAGTCATGAAGACGTAGTAGACCGTCATAAAGATGGTCTACTTTTTCAACATTGGTAAATGTTTGTGATAGCTGTCCAACTGCTCCTTTGTACTGCTCTCTGATTGTCTAGCCATTATTATTATTATTTATTTGCCTTTGAAGTACTAGTGATAATATTAGGGTAAATGCAAATCTACATTAAAACAATAAAAAGTAACATCAACAACCTTTTTGATTCAAAAACTGTCAATATTTGTGTAGCTTCCCTTAGAAGGCAATGTTCTGTGATAGACTGCTGTGTAATTTTCTTAAGTACTCCTGTGGTAAAAATAACATTTTTGTTTATCAACTGTTCTCCAGAAGGCACAGCGTGACTCAAATTTGTGTATATTTCTCAGCGTTCCTAATCCCATAGATTTTGACCATATCCCCAAGACTGAAGTGCAACCCCAGGCCATGACACTGCTTCACACAAGGTCGCAGACCGCTTTGATGAGGCCGCAGACCGCATTGATGTATTTCAAGCCAACTAAGTTCTAGTGTGTCTCCTTCTGGCATACTGGCTGCTTTGTGAAATAGAAATGTCAAATTCGAACTTCTCACTCCATAAGACCTAAGACCTGCTCATGAACTGCAATTTCCTCTGCTTTTTACAACAATGGTTTCTTAACTGCAACGTGCCTTCCAAGACCTTTTCTCATAAAGGGGCTTTCACATAGGACACGGTGCGTGCTGTGCTCTAAACTCCATTGTTGTGCTCGGCACAGCGCCTTGCGCCCAAAGTTCCATTTGGTTGAACTTTGGACGCTCTGATAAAATCCCCGCTGGGCTAATATGAACAAGAAGTGAAGCAGACAAGATGTTTCTATGAAATATGGAGCAGAAACGTTTAGGTTGCGAAGGCAACCATGGTTCCCTGAGAAGGGACCAGATTATTACTACTAGATCTATTACTCATGGGACTTGATCGACAGATCATGTAATCCAATCGAAGACTCATTGCAGACTCACTGCATTCATGCCGAATGGCAGAGGAAGTGAAGAGGCTGCGCTTCCGTCCCGCCCCCGCGCGGGGTATATAGGCATGCCAGTGGACGTGTGAGGAAAATGCTTGTGGGATACTTTCTGTAGCACCCGCATACTCAAGTCTGTGCGCCAAACACGGCATGTGACAGCGCATACCTAGTAACGTCCAACACAAAACCGCAAAATGTGTGTGGGGAGCTCCAAGAAGCTGCCTGACATATACTGTATCCTTCACCGACGCCCCCCTGAAGAGGGCCCAAGAGCAGTAAGGCTCTTGGGCCATAGACCTGTAATCCAGGTCTATGGCCTCCACTAGCCAATGAGTCAATTGCTTGGATAGGGGCCTACCCCTTAGTGCGCTCTACATAACACTGCAGAGCCCGAACTGGGCACAAAGTATTAAGTCTCTCCTGCTCCGCCGACTCAAAAGGCGGTAGGAAGAAGGCCGCTAACTCAATGACTTGACTCTGAAATGGGGTGGTAATGACCTTCGGAGTGAAGGATGCGTTAGAGACTTTATCTCCTCCACTCACGAACTGCATGCAGGATGGGTGGACTGACAGTGCCTGCAGCTCACAGCAGGGGCTATAGGGCAGAGGGGATGTGTCCCCGTTGCTCGCACCACTGGGGAAAAAAATAGCATGTACTGGGAGCACGTAGAGGGTGCCCTGATGCTAGGATCCATGAGGGACCCACACTCATGTCGCACAAATCGGCAAACCATGGGACGAGCGAACTGGATGACGTAGCCCTTGGTCACAGTCCTGAGGATCCACGGGTTTGTCATGCATGTGGGCCAGGCTGTTGCGCATTGCAGCAGCGCCGGCCTAGTGTGCACCAGGCTGGGCACGTACCCACTTATACTGCAGACGCTTCTCCTCCTTTACCGTGGCCGAGCCGGCCAGCAGCTTGGCATGGAGGCAGTGGAACAGGGTCTACATATTTATGGTGCAGGCTGCCTGCCCCGATGCCAAGTAGGCCTTCTCCGCCAGCGAGGCTAGTTGCTTGGCCACCTTGGAGGGTAGGGTGGGCTTCTTCCCCAGGCTGATGCGTTCCATTGGGGCAAGACAGCCGGCGACGGGCCCTTCCACCAGAGCGAAGGACAGGGAGCCCAGCTCCTGGGCCTGGTCCACGCAGCAGTAGGCGTTGAACTCCCCCAATGGTGCCCACGCTGAGAAGGGGTTAACCCAGCCCTTCGCCAACTTCGTGTGCACCTTGCGGAACAGCGGGATAGGTGGAACGCTCCATCGTCAGACTCATCCGAGTCCGATGACTTACATGATCTGTCGATCAAGTCCCATGAGTAATAGATCCCATGAGTAATAAAGGGTAATGAGGGAACTGACTTTAGTGGTGTCCCAATTCCCCGAGCTCTACAACCCTTCCTTAGGGATTTATCAGGACCTTGGAAGGAAAGCCCTGTCATGGAAACAGCTTTCCTTATTATTATTATTATTATTATTATTATTATTATTATTATTATTAATAATAATAATAATAATAATAATAATAATAATAATAATAATAATAATAATATTACATACAGTCCAACCAAACTAAAAAAAACAAAAATCTTAAATACTATTCCTTTTGCAGAAGTAATGACAGCAGTAAAATTTTCATACCAATCGATAATTTATTTCAGAATATATAAGATATAACAAGTAACCTCCCTCCCATAGCTGACGCGTGCTCTACTGTGCGTCCTATGTGAAAGCCCCTTAAGGCGTCTTCTCACACACTGGAAACGTGTATGTTGGTTTGAGATGACTCCGGACAAGCACTGAACTGGATTCCATTCCGTTCCTTATGGAGGTGACCTTTAAAGACAGACTCAAATGACAAAGGTTGAAATTTCAGTCCAACAACAAGTTGTATATTGTGTCATAGCCATATGACACAATATTCACTGTAGGCCATATCGCCCAGAACTAAATACAGAGGGATCTACTCAGTGGATAGAAATATCAAATTTGCAATGCCCTTGTTGGTTCGCACAAAATGGTTGATTTCACTTCTTCATTTTCTCTTTTGCTTGGTGGCTGTGTTGTTGCAGGGCTCTTGGCCATGGTGCGTTTGGTGAAGTCTATGAGGGACAAGTCCTGGGGATGAGCGGTGACAACAAAACCATGCACGTGGCCATAAAGGTCAACATACACACACACACACACACACATGGGATGACAACTTAAATTTGAACATTATATGAGACTTCCTCGTCACCTGTACTATTCATTATTTCTAATAAGCTGCAGGACGTTGCTCACCACTCTGTTGTAAAGGTTATGCACTCAAGTGGGTATGACAGGCTTTGATGAAGCCCTTACATTGATAATGATCTTTTGTTTGATATAACATATGTAATATAATGGTGACTGGACTGTATTTACACTGCAGCCGCTCAATACACTTTACAATGAGTGTCACTCTTCTACCTTCTCACACGCTGACAGTAAAGCCAGCTTGTCAGGAGCAGTTAGGGATTAAGTGTCGAACTCAAGGACACCCTGACCTTTTCAGTAGAAATTGAAGATTCAAACCAGCAACCCTCTGATTGTCAGATTACATACCTGACCTGCTGAGATACTGTGTTTATAAGAACTAAAAAAAATTTACTCAGTCCTTTGGCCTTAGAAGGGTTTGCATGTAGCTCCATGAAAGGGAAGTTGGTTGATCTCCACATGGGTCCGCCTTCTCATCAGCTGATTAGCCATGAACCCTGCCTTACCTCTCTACATTGGCTGTCTTTTTTGTGTGCATAGACACACACACCAAAGTCAATCTTTTTCTCTCTGCTCCACAGACCCTTCCAGAAATCTGCTCTGAGCAGGATGAGATGGATTTCCTGATGGAGGCGCTGATCATGAGGTGCACTGGGCTGCAACACTCTGGGGCCAAAAACGTCCTCTTCACCCATATGATACACAGTCACATCACATGGCACATCAGACAAAGCATTTATATTTATATACGTGACACATCCACATCCCAGCACATCACTGACATGTGCGAGGGCAGTAGGCACACCAGACACGATACAGAACGTTAAACCCAAACATGGTCATATCGACGTTTAGCCGGTTCAGAGTCAGACATGTTCTATTCATTGCGTTGCTTGTTTTGGTTACCATCCCTCCAGCTGTTTGTTGTTATGGAGCGGTCAGCTAACTCACTGCATGTTCCACTGTACAGTATGTGTGAGTCATTGTGTGTGTGTGTCTACACTTGGGAAGATGACAGCTGTTTGTGAGTGGATATTTCATCGTCTATTAGAGAAGCGCTCAGCTATTTCCAGCAGCATCATTCCAAAACACAAAGAAGGAAACTATTTAAGTGGATACCATGAGAAGTTGGTGCACAAGGATTCTGATTGTTTTTCCCTGTATTCTGTCTTTCATTTAGTTATTGTTGCATCTGGAGAGACTAGAGGTTGGCCCAGTACTTAAATCCGAAATTCTTTTGTTTGTTATCTGTTCGTATGTACTGGTTCAAGGTTTTGCTGGAACGATAGATAGAGACACACACACACACACGCACACACACGCACACACACACACACTGCAATCAAAAATAGACATTGAATAAATAAGTGGCATGACTTTCACTTACACATAGATTTTGACGCAAACATCACATCACAAACCAGGGCAGCCTTATAATCCACGTGCCCTGTGTCCACACAGTAAGTTCAGCCACCAGAACATCGTGCGCTGCATCGGAGTCAGTCTGCACATCCTTCCACGCTTCATCTTGCTGGAATTAATGACTGGAGGAGACATGAAGAGCTTCCTCAGAAAGAACAGGCCACGAGCTGTAAGTCAGTCCTATACCTCTGTTTGTGTGTATGTGTTTGTGTGTGCATGTGTGTGGATTGCATTTCTCATGCTTCCCATTGGTGCATGTGTTATGGTGTGCAGGGCCAGACGTCTTCACTCACTATGCTGGAACTGCTGCACATGGCCAGAGACATTGCGTTTGGCTGCCGCTACCTGGAGGAGAACCACTTCATACACAGGTTTATTATGGAACACACCCTACTTTTGTAGCTGCTGAACAGCCGTACACAGGCTTGGAAGTAGGCTACAGTGGTCACATTGTACTTGAAACAGTTAATAAAGCGCAACATGTATTATACAGCAAAGCCATCTTCATTCCTGTTTTCTGTTCCCATTCTCTGCTGCTTTCTGGTAGATCAGAAATTTGGAGCTAATTCGATGTTCCTACTGTATGTCGAGAGAAGATCATTTGAAGTCGTGGCAGCACACAGTAAATTTATTCCATGTGTCCTTGGAGATTATGCCATAAATTTGATATGTAATAGACAGATACTGTGTATTTCAGAGACATTGCTGCTAGGAACTGCTTGCTGACCTGCCCTGGGCCTGACAGAGTGGCCAAAATCGGAGACTTTGGCATGGCTCGGGATATATACAGGTGCGTATAATAATTCTGCTAAGACCTGCTGGCTCTCAAAGACCTCAAGCCCTCAAGATGGATTAAAGTGTTATGAGTCTTTGGAAGACAGGAATCTGATGTGCATTGGATTGATTATGCTAAATAGGAGTGCAGTCAAAGAGCTATCTCATTTTCCACTGTAGATCTAGTCTCCCCATTTACTTAGGGAGTTCCTGGCCTTGAGACATGAGAGTCTACTTTTCCTTCTTTATCATAATGATAAATGCTCATTTCTTATAGTAATGGCACTCATATTTTTTAACCCGCAGGGCCAGCTATTACAGGAAAGGTGGTCGCGCCATGCTGCCTGTCAAGTGGATGCCACCTGAAGCCTTTATGGAAGGAATCTTCACTTGCAAGACTGATACATGGTATAAATATAATACAATAACAATAGGTACTACATAAACTTTGCTATGCCAGTGTAACTAATGGTCGGTAAACACTAAGATGTTAACTGAGATGTTGATCTTTGAAACAACATCATCCAAAAAAACTAAAAAAATCTGCACACATCTACTTTTGCTGTTATTATTACTATTGTGATAGGTATGTATGTTTGTTTGTTTGTTTGTTTGTATGCATCAATAAATATAGCATTAAAGTATAAAAATGCGAATTGCACATTGTACATATAATTCTGTAACTAAAAGTACAATCTACATAGTACCCGCCATCACTTTATATTTATGATACTACAACTACATACTGGATATTGCATATTTTATCTAACATATCTCAATATTGTGTAATACAACTATTATGTGAATGTTGGAATTCTGTTGGTACTTTTGGTTACCAATGCCCAGCTTGTACTAGCTACTAATTCCCAACTTGTGTTGATGTCTTAACTATGAGTATTACTTTTTGTTCCTGCAATAATTGCAATTTCCTCAGTAGAGTGGCATCTAAATTAAGTTAGATTTTTGACTCTCCTTGATTTCCTGTAATCAAGGCGAGTATTGTTCTTCTGGCTGAGTCAATTCTATGGTGAATTCTATAGTATTATTATCAAGGTCTAACATATTCCACTGTTCTCATGATCTGTGTCTCTCCCTGTAGGTCATTCGGAGTACTGCTGTGGGAAATCCTCTCCCTGGGTTACATGCCATATCCATGTAAGACCAACCAGGAAGTGCTGGAATTCGTCACCAGTGGAGGAAGGATGGACCCACCTAAGGGCTGCCCAGGGCCTGTGTGAGTACCTGCTTTTATTATTGTGAAATGACTGTGCAGAGCTAGATTGATCTTTAGTCGCTAAAGCTTGATGGATTTCTTTAATTGAGAAATCTTCTGAGGTGGTAAACAACCGAATGCCACCATGTGATGCAGCAAAATGGATCACAATTGTTTTTGGGACTGCAATTAATTGCAAGACTATACTATGTCTGTAATTCACCCATGTGCTGTGCCCTGTAGCTACCGCATTATGACCCAGTGTTGGCAGCACTGTCCAGAACACAGACCCAACTTCTCCACTATCCTGGAGAGAATCAACTACTGTACTCAGGTCCTTTGCAAATTTCACTATACACATTTCACAAATTTCACACACAAACAAATTCATTTATATCCTATTTTTCACTCTCTTGCTCCTTTTTTTTAAATGAATGCTTCTCTATTCTGCCTCTATAGGACCCAGATGTGATCAACACACCCCTCCCAGTGGAATACGGTCCCACTGTGGACGAGGAGAGCGGCACAGTGATTCGTCCTTCAGACCACACCTCTAGCAGCCTCACTCCTCTCCTGGTTTCCCACCACAGCCAGGTCTCTTCTCCCCAGTCGGACCCCTCTTCTCTGGGCCTGGGTCCCAACCCGCTCGCCTCGCTTTCCAAGAAACCCCGCCTGCACCTTCAGAGGACACAACACTTCCACCAGGAAGTGACATCACAGCGAGAGCCCCTGGAACCATCTTGGGCCGATTCGGGCCCGGCCCCTGGTTTGGCCGTGTCAGCGGCGGGGGTGTGCACGGTGGGATCGTGGCTGCAGCCGGAACCTCTTCACCAGCCGTGTTCCAGAAACAGCTCATCTTCCGGGAGCCAGAAGCTGAAAAACAAGACCAAGAACCTGTGGAATCCCACCTACGGCTCCTGGGTGTTGGAGAGCTTTAGCAGGGGGAAGAAGACCTTGGCTCACACTCAGTCCATGCCTCTGTCCACCTCTATCTCCTCCACATCCAACACCTCCAACACCCAGGTCTCCCAGTCCTGCAGTCCAACCTCAGATCGCACCGAGCCGGGCTATGATAGCGCTAATGGCACCCAACTCAGCCCCTCCCCCTCCCTCTGCTCCTCAATGCCTTCCACTTCCTGCCAGACTCAATCCGTCTCAAGCATTTCCTCCTCAGGGGGCACTACCACAGCAGGCCAGACACCCGGGATAGACCTTGCCAAGCTCCAGAGCTTCCCCTGTGGAAATGTAAATTATGCCTACGATGAGCAGAGCTACGAGGCAGAGAGCCTGCCCCTAGTGATGCCCAAAGCCCCAGAAGCCAGCACAAGTGCCAGCTCCGCCCCCAGCTCCGCCCCCAGCTCCTCCTCAGGCTCCTCCTCAGGCTCCTCCTCAGGCTACTCCTGCATGCCCAAGCTGCTGCTGAAGCGCCACGCTAGCTACGGGCACGAGGATGTGAGGAGGCACACCAAGGCTGAGAAACCCATACGCGACAGAGACTCCGGCTTCTCTCTGTCCGAAGACCTCAGCGTTACCCCAATCTAAAGCGAGAGCTTACCTTCACTTCAGCATAAAACTCGGGAATATTTTTTTATTTTACTTGCCAGCTCCTTTTAATGTGAGGTTCTGGATTATAATATAAAAAAACTAAAACTGGATTTGTTGATTTGTTGGCCAATGGGCTTCGTCATGCTGGAAGAGCTGAAACCTAAAGAATAACAGTTCCTAGAATGCTGGAATACACACAAACATCCTACAAAAACACACACACACATACTGTATATGCACAGTGCATGTACGCAATCCTTCCAAGAATATACATACGATCACTTCTTAGCACTGTGATGGTGTAACATAAAACTGAAACTGAAAGCCACTTCAGGGCTTCCTGGACACTGAGCTAGCAGGACACTGAGATGAACTGAGACACTGGACCCACTCAGCCTCCTCTTAAGGTCTGCACTACTGAGAGGGCTGCACACACAACAAGCTACTTTTATACGATCTCAGCTTTGAACGTTATGATGTTGGATCGTTGTGAATAATCAGCCGGAAGAAGTTCCATCATCCATCGTATTGTCTCTTTCATCAGCCATGAAAGTTCAGTCAAGGTATTTTAGTACTTTAGACAAGAAACAAGAAACAAGAAAAATGTGTATTTTTCTTGTTTTCGTTTTTTTTATCATTCTTAAACGTTAAATTGTCAGTTAATTTACTAGGTACTATTTTACACTACTAATTACTTTACTTTTGCAAGTATACTTTTTCTTAATTTTCTTTTTTATTTGCACATACTTACATTAGACTAACCCATTGTATTTGTAGCTATTTCTTACCTTCTCTCATTGTTTTCATATTTGTATTGATATATCTTTGTATTATGACTCAGTTTGTAGTTGATCACTGCCATTCGTACCACTGCACTGTGTCTCTGTGATGTAGTGTACGTAGTACTGTTATTTACTCAACAGAGGGAGATATTTACATTTAAAGTCCCAATCAGGATGCTGCAAGTATTTTATTCATACTGTATAAGAAATGTATAAGACTCTTTTTGTCTTTTTTTATTTAACCAAAAAGTGTCATCAAAAAGCATTTATATTTTTAAAGAATGTTGTACGAGATGGTAGTAAGTCTTGGTAGTAAGCTTATTGTAAGTATGTAAGCCATGGCCTGCTGATAGTGTTTACATCGGCCATATTATTTACCTTAAGGTTCACGCAGTTTGCCAAAAAAAACCTCGCTCAAAGCCTTGTTAGACACATTTGAAATTCTAGTTTAGTGTGGTGTATTTTATTTTTCATGGACAAAAAAAAAAGAATAAAAATCATCCTCATTCATCACAACATTGTCATCCAACAAGGAAAGTAAAAATGTTTTTTGTTCTCAGTTTCTTATCGAATTAGGAAATTAAGTGTTCCTGTATGGCTTTTGTGGCTAAAGGTGTGCCTCAAACAAATAAAGCAAATACTATTACATCTATGCAATATACTTCATATTATTTTACCCAAAATAAAAGAAGCTGTGATGATCTGTGTGATTTCATCAATGACTAACTAAATGTATATAAATGATCCAGAATAACTTAGTAGTTAACTTAAGTTATGGATTTCTTTTTTATACAGTATCTCATGATTTTGTTTGGTGTACTGTAGATCATTATTCACTAACAAAGCAGTGTCCCCAAGATAATGAAAGTCATAATTCATAGTGGTTTATATGTTTTTTATTGTTTGATATCCCAGCCATTGTCTATGTGTTGGGATACTTTAATAGTGTTTTACTCTGAAAAACAAAAACAACAGCATATTCTCCTCGAATTACATACGCCGTTCATTTCAACTACGTTTATACTTCTTTTGTATTTGGAGGAATTACATGGTTGGAGTTCGGCTATAGAGGGCAGGGTAGGGGCTCCAACAAACTTTGAAATAAAAAGCAATAAATCATGGATAATACAGTGATTAAAAGACTAATTTAACAATTGGTGATTGAAATTTGTAATTGAAGAAAAAAATCTTTGCGCGTCAGACACACGTGGAGTGATCTATGATGCGTTCCAGCCTCGGTGCGATACGGCGCAACAGCGGCGATGTATCGTGACTTGGAAAGTTTGGGAAGCGAGTAAAAAGCTTTAATACTGAACAGAAGCTATTCTAGAAATGCGTACTTTGACATAAGTACATTTTGGATTGAGTTTAAAATGTTTGTTGGAAGTTTAATAAATTGTGCTCTCTATTACTGATGACTATTATTATCCAATTCCTATGATTTCCTTCAAGTCTGCCATCGCACCCCTGATACGAACATGTACGCGTGTCAATGTGCAATGTGTCCCGGGTCTCCCGCAACAAATCCCCTTCTCGCAGAAGTCGTTTGGAAGCTCTTTCGGTGGAACAGTTTGAGTCGCTTTGGACACCTGATGGTCATTGAGCGCCTGGTTCTTCGGTGGCGCCGGTGCCGCTCGTGTCTGAGCCACAACGCCCTTCCCCGGGTGCGGCGCCGCTGACAGACTGCAGCGTGCGGATCAGGTTGTCCAGACCCCACAGGTACCCGTCCTCCCTGTTCCCTTCCTCCCAGGGCACGCTGTGGTTCAGCGTCTGGCCCTCCGCCAGCGCCGTGGTCTTGCCGAAGTCGATCAGCCAAACCTGGGCGTGGCCCGTGTGGTCGTGGATGAACAGGAGGGAGCTGCCGATGACCTGGAGGAAATGAGAGGGAAGAGGAGGTATT
>OMKR01001096.1:0-10762 GCA_900302355.1 Cyttopsis rosea
TAGGGAGGATATTGGGAGCCTGGAAACCCATATCCATTCTAGGGAGGAATGTACTTTTAATAAACGGATGCAGATGGGTATCCCAATAGAATGTAATTATTACATTTTATCATTAAAATGACTATTCAATGACTCCTTGGCCATCTAGGTGAGATGGCCGTCACAGTAAAACCAACATCGACTTCAAATGTGGCAAGACCCTTCTATATGTAATCGATGTATCAATCAATATTTTAAGCAATGACTGCATATTATTTGCCAATTCAACACAGGGGCATGAATTAGAATTTTTTAAGGTGCTTCAACACTTTGAATGAATTTAATTGAAATTCAGATCGGGAGCTAAACGGAGCAAAAAGGTAGCGTGCATGATTTTATTAGTATTTTATGACTTTGAAAACGTCGTTGCGCGTGTCAAGTCTGTCACACCATAAAACCAACGGTCCAAACCCCTGAAACTAAGCCATCCAAGCACTTGGGACAGCTTTGGACTTCCAGACCCTGGATGGGTTAGTGCTGGTGGCAGGAGCAGCCAACGCCGCACTTCCACGATCAGTTCGCTTCTCGGCTGTTCAAAGGGCCGTTCTTATTTTCTTTTTTTGCACCGAATACTTTCCTATACACTTCTGGCTCAGATGTTTTTACGAGCTTCCCGGTCTTTATGGCACTATGAATGCCTTTTCTTTTTTTTCCCCCCTTCTGAATGTTGTTATTGAGAACAAACCAGCACCAGAGAGGATTTTGACCATTCTAAAGAGAGCGTTTATACTTTAGACTCTTGGTTTGCCTCTCAAACCTCCTACACTAAATAAAAAAAGTGTGAGTCCTTGCCGACGCTGTGGCTTGCAGATGCAAAAACTACAAAGGGAAACAAAAGTCATTTAATATGATGCAGATCTCCGCTGTGTATCTGAAAGGGATTTGGGCAAAACATTCAATGCTTATCTGGAAATGCACGGCATTTCCGCCGGCCTTACTCACTTGGGGGCAGGAATAATGATAAAGAAGGGATTTCTAACCCTCTTGAAATTCTCTTGGGGAAAAAACATAAGATGGTGGTCTGTTCTCAAATATTTAGAAAGAATGTTTTGCCCTGTCAATTTCAAAGACTTAGCAGACTACTTTAATTTATGAAAAAAAGGACAATTTATTTTCAGTTTCTAATTCTATAATATAATATATGACATAATAGAATTAGAATATATGACATATATGACCTATATATGAATATATGACATATGTCTAAAGTGTAATATTTTAGTTGTAATGTAAGAGCATGTGTCAAGAACAAACCAGAAATCATTTGGGTCAAATTAAATGTTTCATCTCACGGCACGTTTAAAAATGAAATAAAAACCCTGCTGTTGTGGCTACTCTGATTGTGAACTCTGGTCCGATCTGTTCAGATGGCGTCCATCTTTCCAAGAAGTGCCCAAACACAAGCATCCTTCCATCCTTCCATCCTTTCATCCTTTGAAAACACATTGCCACGAGAAGGTTATGCTCGGCCCTCTATTTTGTTAAGCGTCTCAAGTCAGATCTATTGGATGTCTGCTTGTCTGATTCCTGGCTACACCAGGAACCAAGAATATAACAATCGGTGACAGCAAATTCCTAAATTTAAGTCTTTGAACTTTGAAGACTTTTAATCTTGCTCACGGGCCAAAACGGGAGTTTCAACGAGACGGATTACCGCAAAAATAAATAAATAACCCCGTTAGATTAAACAAATGCAAAGCAAAGGAGTTGCCTTGCAAAGTAGATTTGGCCTTTGTGACAAACACAGAAGCGCAAATGATAAACATTTCCTTTAGAAACCTGAGGAGCGGCAATGTTGGTTGCCCAAACAGCAGACGCAAACACTACTTTTCAAAGCCTTTGTTTAGACTGGGCTCTAGGGCCGCCTTCGCAATCTAGCAGCCATTAAAAATAAAAATACTCGCAATGTTTTGGTTTATTTTTTGAGCAACAGCCACGCCGTGCCATGCTTAGAAATAAAGCCAGGGCGTTTGTGTTGAGTTAAATGGAAGACGTTTCATACCAGATCTGTGACCCACATTGCAGATACAAAACAAATGGATTACGAATGGATTTTTTATTGTAAAAAAAAATCTTTTTGAACAATAAAACGTGTGCAAATTCAAGCGGTATCCCGGGTGACAGATGTTTTGTGATTTACACGAAGAAAAATATTTGATTTGCCAACTTTTAGCTTTGAGGGGAAATGGGACCTTTCTGTGGTCATTTACAAAAGAGGCGTTTGGAGACTGACGACAGTTGTTCAACCGTTAAAATGGAACCGATGTCCTTGACAGGAGTTTCGATTGAACGCTTTGCGATGATCGTGATAAATTTAAAACCCTCGGCCCAAAAAATAATTCTCTGCCTTGTTTTTGTCCAATAACAATAAATTCCTTGGAGGACTGAATCGAGGCACTCAGGCATGCTCATTCAAGTATTCGGCGTTGGCATTCACACCGGCTATCCAAAATGAATAGCCTTCTTGGTAAACAAGTGACTGTCTCGTTAAAAGTTAACGGGCCTCCGTCCTACAGCGTCTGCTTTTTTGGGGTCGGGGGGGAAAAACAGGCAGGACCTTCTAGAGAAGCTGTAAATCTCCGCGTACAGTGAAAATGTATACACACGGTGTAAATCTCGGGCTGCTCTCCTCACCCCCGAGGCCTCTTCCTGTGAATGGGCCTCGGTGTTCCACTAACACCTGCACGCCGTTCCCAGCGCGAACCCGCTCCGCGGCCTTCAGCCTTGGGACATGGGCGAGGCCCGGGTTTAAATAAGTGGAGAAGAGGGGTGAAGAGGGGCTTTGCGGAGCTTAGAGAGGGGGGCGCTGACCCTTCCAAACTCTGGGAAGACTCGGCAATGCCCCGGGTCCTTCGCGCTCTCTCTCTCTCTTTCGACTCACCGTCTGCGGTTTGGGTGATGTGGGAGGGCGTTGTCACGTGCTCAGAAAAGATTCATGGCCGTAGGATTTCACACTAGTGAATGCTGGCTACGCTCGGGACCAAAAAGCCACATCGCATGCAGTTTGCACAGTCTTAAATAAACACGCTGTTGCTTCTCGAATGGCCGCACAGTTCCTCGATAAATGGGTTGCCGTGTTACCGGGCCGTCGCTTTGACTTCCTGGGGAGGGGAGAGGTAGCACTGAGTATACTTTGTAATTTCTAAAAACCTGGAGCCATCCATAGCCATACCGCACAGCTCAACGTGGGTGTGTCGTATTAGCCACAGCGTTTCCGCAGACAATGGTATCGGGTGAGCCGAGTCTATTTTTGCGAACCCTTCTGCGCTGGCGTATAATCCTCATGCGCTGTTAACTCCGCCTTGCTGTGTCTACATCATAGCCACAAAAACAAATACAAATCCTCTAGCGCTTGCCTCAACCATCATAACCTGACGGTTATTCCTTGTCCCTTGTAAACTGGTGCAATATACCAGTCTGCTTCTCGGAGTACAGAGTTACCAGAGGGACTGAAGAGATTTAGCTTGACTAATAGCGAACAGGTGACGTGAGAGGTAGGGAGAGCCCTGCTTTTCATTATCACCCCGCTAGCTAACTGGCAAATTATGCCAGCGTAGACTTTCCAGATGCGCCTGTCCTTGTATGCTCCTGAGTTTTTACTTTGAGAGCTCACCTCAGGGCTGGAAATGGAGACAAGGGAAGGCATACAACGCAGTCAGGGAGCCTGCATGCTGCCAGCCAGGCTCGCAGAAAGAAGCATGTATCCGGGAAGCCAGGCAGACTGGGTGAAGGCTGCTTTTTATTTTTTTTTTAAAAGGAAAAAAAAGGTATGCCACGTTAACACCGGATCTCTGAAATCAATGGCTGGCAACGCCACCTCAAAAGATGCCAGAGTCCTACTTGATTGGTTTCACTGCCTTTGCTTTTTTCTTTTTTTTTCATGGGTCGCAGTTCTCTCAATTTTAAGGGCAGATAGGTTTGCAATGCAAGAAAAATATTCAGACAAGAATCACATCTCGCGTGAGTCTGTGTGGTCTCTGCTTTTCCGAACAGCTCGTTTCTCTCACTTAACAAATGTCGTGCTAATGTTAATCCAGAGATTAACCCACTAAACCAAACACATCAATCAAACTAGAGATTTAGTCACATAGACACAGAAAAACAACTGCTTTACCAGCAAATTACAATAATTTGGGGTGAGACTTCTAATGCAATTAAAGTCAATTAGAGTAGGCTGTCTTGGGCTTTTCTTTAATTTGGGTGGCCTGGAATACAGAGATTATCTCAAATGCCCAAAATGTTTTAAGATTCTACCGAACCTTTTGAGCTCAAATCATTGCTTTCAATTAAAATTGATCAGTCATTGGAATTCTTCCCGCCAGAGTCAAAAGCTGAAGATTCATGCACGAGCCAGACTCGGTACATTCAGACTTTAAAACTCTCTCACGGCGGTAGGGAAATTAACTGCCAGAATAGTTATTAAAAAGCCAATGGGAATCTACTCCCTGTCTGTTTCAGCAATCTTGAACTTCTTCCAAAAGAGACAACATAACCCTTTCTTCACGGCGATGGTTTTGATTTGGTACGGGCGAGATGGAGCCCGATAACCGTAAAGGAATCTAACGGAGTTGTACCTGACAGACTTATCCATCTGAGCCAGAAAAATATACAATATACAACAGATATTAAAACAAACGACAGCATTCTGAGAATATCATGTTGGTGTTTTGGTGTCCTCTCTCGGATCTAAATGGATAACAAATGGATCTGCCCCGCGAGTGAGTCAACCTTGGCTGGAAAACACTCTCTTGACGACCATCTTTTTCATGTTTGTCCCAAGAAATTAGCTCACACTTAGTATTAATACCATACCAACATCTTGCAAAAGAAAGCCCATGGTATTGTGCTCTTTTACTCCTCAAACAGGCAAAGATACATTATGAGAGGGCAGCAGCTCACACGTCCAATCTGAGGGGTTGAGAAGGTGAAGGGACCTCCTCAGAACATCCCAAAGCTATTCTCAGGACATAACAGAAGACTACAAATCCCCCGAAATGTTCTCACGATACCATGGTCTACCATCGTCCACCATGTTCTGGCAATAGCTTTGTGGGGTGCCTCAAAGAACATCACAGAGGATTACGAATCCTGTGTAATGTTGTCCTGTTCCGACGCTTCTTGGGGTGTCTCATCATTTGGTGAACAATGTTTTTTATGTGCTGAGGAGGAATTGCCCGAAAGGAGCACACACCAAAATCAGCACAGCAGGAGCTGAAAATGCTTAGTGAGGAGATGTAAACACGCCGACAGGAGGTTTCTTCGCCTTAACTTTATGTGCAAACTTTAATAGGCTTTTCTCAGTCCTGCTTCCTGAAGGAAAGTGGTCCGCGCGCCTTGATGTGGTTTGCCAAAGCGGTTTGATATCCGAAGGAGGCTGCCTGTAGCTCTTCTGAAACCAAAGGATAAACATTGATTTAAAAAAATGCACGAAAGGTTCATCAAGACGTCCCTAAGGACTTGGAGACCTTAAAATTGGAAAATGACAATTGACCTCAAGCTGTGGCCGTAAAAGGGAAGTTCCCTCATCCACAAATTACCAGCGTCGCACCAGATGCGGATGTCGTTGCTATCCACCAACCAAACCTATTTAGAAATACAAGTACCAACCGACCATTATCATGGGATATGTCTCTATAAAATCACATACTCCCTGGAAACCCTGATTGCCGCTGTGGATGATCAAAACCGGCTATTACCTCACACACGACCACAAGGGTGACAATTTTGAAAACCCAGGATGACACGAGCCCTCGTGATCCATAATGGTCCCCAACGCTGCAGATCTCAGTGACACATTGTATATGCCGAGAGTTCAAATGGGACCACACAAATGTAGACAAAATGGCATTTGTGTTCAGTCATCCAGGGGGGGTTGCCAGATTTTGTCGCGAAGGCAGATGAATACAGTTTTCATATTAAAAACCATCACCACACACAGACACGCACATAGAAAACAGACCCCACCACAGCACGTTCACCTCATAAGCACCAACCCGTGCGACTTGGTGAGATTGATTGCTCGGTCTGGAGACACTCTCTGAGTGACATGTAGACATGTAGCTGAATGAACACTGAAGTCTATGCTTTAACTGAAGAATTGAGTGTTAAAAAAAAGCTCATATTGTCCGATCTGATATCAAAATTAGTGATAGTGAAAGTTCGACTCTCTTCTGAGATTCTGAGAATCATTCAATTCTGTCAAAATTATATATTTAGGTGGAACGCAACGTGCGAATCAGTCACATTCGATATGAATTACGCCTTCACTTTTTTTTCACATTATTTAATCCTTTTCTGTTCGCGAGTAGAAGATTCACTCACTTGGCACCCGTGACTCGCACCTAACGGCTCTTGGCTCTTTTCGTTCGAGTGTGTCCAACTCCTCAGTCCTTTCAATCTTTCAATCTGTTCGCTAGGAAAAGAATCGTTCACTACAAACGAGTCGTTCGCGAGTCTTGCATCCGTAATCACAATGTTCAGGAATTACATTGTGGGTGTAACTGAAGTTTACAGGGGAATATATATGAGGTTGAGGTCAGGTAAGGTTGCCAAATAAGGGCTTTTCTGCTGATTGAGTGGCATGACTGGCACTTTGATGGTTGACGGAGATGAATTACAGGCCCTGCTGTCTATATGTGTTGCTGAGTGTTTTGAATGTGGCTCTCTAGAGGGAATGTAGGACAGACCTGTCTCTCTTTCTGTCTGTCTGTCTTATAGCCAAGCCACAGCTGGGGAGATTATAAGCATCTGTATTACAGGCCGGAGGTTGGGGTAGGGCTGTGGATCCCACCGCTGCGTAGGAACGTGGGACCTTACGAGGGGGCCGCACGATATTATAAAAGCATTAACGTCAGCGTGCATACACGCAATATGTGTGACATGCCAGGGCCACTCGCATTATGTGCGACGAAACGAGCCAAAAGGCTTTTAATTCCAAACAGTTGTTCTTCTCTTACCCTAAATTTATTACCTAAACTGTGTACTCCGTGTTCCAACATTGTTCAGCCCTGTGTATGATGTAATTATGAGCAGGTTTGTTTGCTTGCATTTCCTGCAAAATCCCAGCGAGACAAACAAGCCAGAGCATCAAAACAAGGTTAAGTGCACTCTCAGGCCCGTGGGATCGGGATGATTGCGCACGAAACCAAAACGGCGCTAGGTCAGGCCATATACAAGATGGGGGAATGTGAAGAACCTGCGGGGCTCGCTGCACCGCTGGCCACTGCCGGAAGCGTATGAAAGCCACACTATGCGGTCGAAAAGTGCGATCACATGCATGTCCAAGTCACATCATCCACATAAAAGCTGTTATCAAAGCGGTGGCGTATACCAGAATGGGATGGAATGGAGACAGTTCTCTGCTGTAATTTAGTCCAGTCAACACTTCAATTATAAGTTATTATGTGCATTGCAGATTGTTAAACAATATCAAGGAATGTAGATGTCCTATAAAACAATGAAAGGCATGATATCATGAAAATAACTTTACTGGCCATTTTCCAGCAACCACAGTCCTCGCTGTCTTATAAATCGAGACACGGTTGAGGGAATCCAAGAGCTTGATGAGGGGAAGAATTACGAGCTCGCTGCATCGGTCCAAACAAATGGTTTTGCAGCGATTCAATTTGCACTGAACAATGAGAAGTAGCGCTGTCTCCACCCCGTGCTGAGATAGCGGGTACTGGAGTAGTGAGATATGATTCTCCCTCTGTGGGTGTGGAGAGGACAGGTGAAAAAACACTAAAGTAACTAAAAAGTAAACTAACTTGTACGTTTTATTGTAAATTGCCAATTGTTCTTGTTTCTTGTTCATTTTTAGGGTTACTGTTTGTTGCCATTTCTTCTTGTATATTGTTAATGTTTTAAGTTTATTGTATATTGCCAATTTTTTATATGTTTTAGGTAATCTTAGGTTTATTGCATATTGCCAATTCTTTATTTCTTTCATTATCATCACATTATTATTATTAGGGTTAGTATATAATCTCGATTCTATAGTATAGTATGATGTTTGTGTCGACGAATGAATATCAAAACGATTATGTGTAGCTGACAAGTTTGGCTGCACTGTGAGCCACAATGGCAGGTTCCCATGGGAGCCATCAGGCAGATGTTGGAACATCAGGGCCAGTGTGTTTCAAAATATGTGTCGGCTTCATATCTGTGCATGATTCAGATATATAATGCATCCCAGAAATTTCTATTAAAATTTCATTTTGGTCAATCAATGCACATTTTGCAGGTCAAAACAACAGCCTTTCCGAATTGGGAAAAAAAGTCTAAATTAGTCCCTATAGACTCTGATACTGTCTAGCTTCAACATTGCATAGTATAGAAATACAATAACCTATACTTTGTCTATTATATCATTAATGCTGCCCACTCGGCATCCACTGCAGCCTGGTCATCCTGCAAGGGGGATCCCTCCTTCTGTGGCCCCTTCTCAAGCTTTCTTCCTTTTTTCCCAAAGGGGTTTCTGGAAGTTGTTCCTGGCCCGGATGGGGATCAGAATAAGGGGAGGCTGTTGATTTCTACATATGTGAATTGTGGGTCTGTGAAGCCCTTTGAGACTGTATTGTGATTAAGGGCTATATGAATAAACTTGACTTGACTTGACCTATGGATATATTTACCTTCCCCCTTCTCCCTGTTTGGTTTATTGATGTTTTTCAAGACCATTTACATTTCTGAGTCATCTCTGTGGGTCGCTATAGTCAACGCCGAGCGTAGAGCCATGGTCTCCCCACATAACCTATACTCAGCGGAGCATCGAGTGACTTCATAGCCGCACGTACGAATCCAGTTGGCACAAAAGCAGCCTTCCACCGAGGTTTCCACACAACCAGTGATTGTCTGGGGGGAAATCTGGCGCTTTGTCACGATGCAGTTTATAAATTCGGTATATAATTCGATCATCTCGAGGGATGTAATTCAAAGCCTATGTCTCTTTATTGCAACGAAACGCCTTTATTTTTTTCCTCGCTACCCTGCTATGACAGAGATCGCTAGGTTTAAACTCTTTGAGAGTAAACGACTGTATCGCTTTCGATTTACCTTTGAAAACGTTAAAACTGTAACATAATAATGTTCTATCATCGGCGTAGGCTCGCTCCAGCCTCGGTGTCATTACGGTTCCATCTCCCTCTGTGGCTTACGCCGCCCCATATAACTACACAAGCTTAAGACCACAGCCGACCGCAGCGAGCTCTCTGTAACCCTAGCTGTGTCTCTCGCTCGCCCTGTTCTTCCTTTACTTTCCCATTCCCTCCTCGCTTTCTCTTATGCCAGACCAGCTCCCATCTGGTAATGGCGGAGCGGTCCAAAATAGTCCGACGGGGTACCACCCAAAACCAGCAGTTAGGAGCCTTTTGGGCTCCTCGTCTCCACTGCAATTCTGACAGATGTCGCCCCCCTCCCCCCGCCCCCCCAAGGCTCGATCTGGCGCTTTACAAGAGGGTAGAGATTTTTCCTAACGCGGTACGACTAGGACGAGGTAGGTGAGGAGTTGAATAAAAGGAAAGACAGGAAGGGGAAGACAATTTGGAGATAAATAGCCGCGAGAGAGGAAAGGAAATGAGAAAAGATGAAGGAACAGAACAAAGCAGATGTTCCGGAAAGTAGACGCTGGACGCTTGAGAGAAGTCACTTTGAGATGCTATTAGAAGTGCGATTTATAAATAAATACCTAACCAAAGCTCCAATTAGTGCGAAGGAAACTTAATTTCTGCTCCAGAATCAAGCGAAAACATCACTTAGGACCGTGATTTGATCATGACTCCGGGTCAATAGAAAGTTGGTTTCATTGGTTTGGTCTCCAGCATCGTAACTCACATGTACTGCCGCCCTTTCAACACAACCCCACAACCTCTGGTCATCGACCCCCTGCTCCCTCATCAGAGGTTCCATATGACCACAAATCCCCTTCATAAGCCCACGCTCTTAAGTCGACTTCCCACAAAGAAAAGTAGGTTATCGGCCAAAACATCTGAAAGATGAACTTTGTCGTATGTTCGCTCCCGCGGCTCTGTTTCCAAAAGTCCCGGTATTGTATATCACGGCTCCTACGGTGCTGGAATGTGAAGAGCGTTCGGGAGGAAAGGCCTACGTGGACGCATATCAAAGCAGAGCCTTTTTGGGGGTGAGTGAATAATTGCTCTCCCTCGCCGCCCGCTGACACACACGTGACCTTGTTTTAGATTGACAGTCAGCGGAGGGCTATCTTAATGCAAAACAAAACAATAGAAATCAATTTCAAAAGTAGAAGCAAAGGGAGCGATGCTGAAGCTGCAACTCGCGAAAAGCCTCAACAACGGCTGCAGAGATTACGATCTAACTCGACAATATACCGTCCATGTGCCGCATCATCGCCCCCACTCCCATCGATTGGGCGGGCTCTCCATCGCTCTTTCTGGCGACAGGTGTCAAAGGTCACCGATGGAGAGTGTCCAGGGAGGAGCCTGCAGCATCAGTCAAACCCCCACGGATCCCAAATCAACAGCTGATGAATGTTGGCTCGGGGTCTCTCTGCCAGCTGCCTAATGAAGTTGCCTGACCAGCCGAACGTCAAAAAAAGATGAAAGGCAGCGTGACGTTTGATTCGGGCCCTTGACTGCCGAGGTCGCGCTCCATCGCCGAGGTCACAGCTCACCTGCGCGGTCCTGAAAATGAGACCCTCTCGCACGGCAATGAGGACGGTCGCAAAGAAAGAGGCACCCCTGTATTT
>OMKR01001108.1:0-10689 GCA_900302355.1 Cyttopsis rosea
ATGGTCTGGATCACACGCCGGCCCCACACCCACAGGCCAGCGCAGATGCCCACACCACCGTAGAACAGCAGCCAGATGGGTGTGGCAGCATCCTGCATCACGCCCCCCTGGTCGTAGATCATCCATAGTGCCACCAGTGGCCCGATGGCGTTACTGTGGGAAGAAGAGACGCCAAAGTTACCAGTCAGCTCGCTTGAGAGAAAGTGCGTACAGCCTGTTGCACCGGAGTGATTCAGTCCACACTTAAGGTTGTTGAGCGTTACAATAACCAAACCTTTTATCATCCATCAGGATTTCAGATTCAGATGGTGAGAAACCTACCTTAAATTGATCTCCTGCTCCCGCTAACAGTTATGGTATAAGTTAACACAGATCTTTGTCAGTTACTTAACTTTGCTGTATTTTGTATTTGTTAATTCCACTTGAAAAGGTGGGAGCTACATTTTAAAACAATGGAAAATGTGAGGAAAATGGTCACGGTAATGTAAAATGTGTGTGCTGACTAAGTAAACGGGCTAAAACTCAATTTGACACCATAGTGAGGTCCTTTAACCACGACCTCCTAATAAATTTGCACTCTCGATGGCCTCGCCAGCGGGAGCAGCACCTGACATCGTTGCCGCCGTGGGCGAAGGAGCCGAAGCAGGCGGTGAGGATCTGCAGGAAGTGGAAGAGCAGGAAGACCTCGGGCTTGTCCTTCTCCTCGCGGTCCTCCTCGACCAGGTCGTCCAGGGGTCCGGGCGGCGGTGCCTCGCCCTCCTCCGTCCCCTCCAGCTCTGTGGCCAGCTTCATCTCCACGCCACCCTCCTCCGCCTCAATCTCAGCCTCCGCCACAGCATTGCAGTAGGAGGAGTAGCTGTCGTAGCGCACACGCTTCTTGGAGTAGGACACGCTGTTGCTGCGGCCACTGCCGCCCTCGCCCACCAGCTTCTCGCTGTCCTCTCGGGACTCGGAGCGCAGGACGGGCTGCATCGGCATCCCGCAGATGGCGGCTGTGTAGCAGGTGTAGCTGTTGTTGCGGCGCAGCAGGCGGTAGTTGTTGTCGGCGGGTCCAGCGCCAGAGCGGTCGCTGGAGTCGTCCAGGCGACCCAGGTGGATCTTGTGCAGCAGGTCCTTGTACAGACCAGAGTCCTTGTGCACGGTGTGGTACACCTGGCCGTCACTTCGCATGTGGCCGTCGAAGCTGAAGCTGCCGTTGGAGATGGGCGACTTGAGGCATCCGTTGGTCATGGAGTGGGTCCGGCCTGGAGAAGGATGGAAGAATATAGAAATAAAGAATATATAGAATATAGAGCATATTGTATATATAGAGAGCATATAGCATATTGACAGAAGGAGATTTTACTCGTTACAATACAATGTTATATTATACACTTACACTGTGTGGCCAGCAGAGCACTACTCGCGCCAAGTATCCCAAGATAAGATCTACTGCTGTGGTTTATTTTAGAAGTGCACAGTGGTCTCATACCGTAGACCCTGCTGTTGGGCAGGATGGTGCCTCCGTTGGCCAGGCTGTTGAGCTCCGCAGAAGAGTCCCGGGTCGCTCTCTCGCTGCTCCCTCCGGTGAGAGGCAGCACCGCATCATCGGGACCCTTGGCCCCCGGCAGCTCCTTGAACACCGGACTCTCCTCCTCCTCCTCCGGGATCTTGTCCAGGCTCTCATCTGAGATCCTGGACAGGGCCTGCTCCTTCTTCAGGCGGCCTGGAGGAACAGGTGCGAGGTTCAGTTGATGTCGAACTAGGGCCGATATATCGATATAATATTGATGAGACTAGATATGATCTGGGATTTTGGGAATATAATCGTAACATAATTTAATGTTGTCTTTAAGGCTGCATTACAGCAAGACAATGCAATTTTCTGAACTTCATAGACTGAATACCTCTACCTGCTTGGTCATAATATCCACATTACTAATGGTTGTTTCTCAAATATTTCTTGTGAGTAAACGTCTTATCAAAAGAATTAGTTATCCCCAAAATGCTGGCAAATTTTCAATATCAAACGTATTGGTCCAAGAATATTGTGAAATTTGATTTGATCAATCTCGCCCAGCCCTATGTTGAACTACGTACATTATTATGAAGGTTTATTTCATAATGTGCTACTGGTGTTTATCTGCAGTAGCAGGAACAATTTGAGTGAGTCTTCCTTGATCACCAACATTACAAGCAACTGGAAGCGGCGGTCACAGTGACCCCACTAGACCTTTCTAGAGCAATCACACACACCACAGGGAAATTCAAGATAATTATAGTCCGGAAGAAATAGAAAGCAAATTACACGTAAAGGAGGTCCAAAGGTGCTGGAAAACATTTTTATGGAATGCAGAATTGCAACTGATAATGTCATGAAGAGGCGTAGTTTGAAGTAGAGACACAAAGAAGAAAACATCTACAGTATGTGTAAACATTTCTTAAGCAGAGCCAACAGAATCATCAGCTGACTTAAGTAAACTAATCCCAGCATTCTGTCCCTCTGCAGATGATAACTTCAACTACAGGCTGCAGCCAATAGCGAGGGTCATGACTCGATAAGCTGCAGGTCAACTTCACTTTGGTCACCTGAGTCGTCCACAGGGCAAAACAACAGCAAAACAACAGCACAGAAGGTGCACGTGATTGTGAAAAAAAACCTGAATGAAATTGAAAAATGACCTTTGGCAACCTGGCTTGATGCAACAGCTCACTAGAATTTACCACAAGTAGTGAATGCACTACGGCTTGACTAAATGTAAAATCTCAAGGTTCACACCCTCACGAAAGACAGTTTCCTTTGATGTTTTTAAGATGGTCTTAGTTATTCCATTATCTGAGCAAAGTGTTTTTATGTTTGCCAGCGTCAATGTTGTCTGGAACCGGTTTCATCCGATGACGTCATGTCTGCGTTTCATCTCTCTGGTGATTATGTACCAAGCTGTGTGCCACGGGCTCATTTTCCCATTCGCGACAGGAAAGTGCGCTAACTGGAACTTGTTCTAAAAGCTTTTCACCCCGCAGGCAACCACCCTCACCCCCGTCCACCCGCAGGACGGCAAGACAGACGACTCTACGCGCTGAAAAATGTGGGATCTCAGCAGAGATTTAAGCTAGAACTCTAGGAGAGGTTTTTTTTTGTTTTCTTGAAGGATTCAGAGCCTTGGCAGTGGGCGAGGGAGCGGACACTCCGCTGGCAGCCGGTGTTTGGCGTCGGAGCAGAGTGTGCACAGACAGGTTTGGTGCCTGAGGGAATCCCTGTTGTCAGGCCAGGATCCGGGAGCCGAGGTTTTCAGATGGCGTGAGAACGAACGGCCATGCGTGCGCACACCCCCTCGCTGGGAAAAACCTCAGCGCACACACAACAAACCCTCCCCCTCATACGCACTCGCAATCTTCCTCCTCATCCAGGGACAGACGAATATCCACACCAGAGCAGCACAGACCACCGACCCAGCCAGCGTGATGAGAAAAATGGCCCAGACCGGTAACATGCCCAGGCCCAACACTGGAATAAAAACACACACGATAACAGCAGTTAGAGTGTAACAAATGTTCTATTTCTCATTTTTTATTATTAGGGAGCCAGAATCAGTAATTTTATACGTTCATTAGTATAAATGTTCCCAATTCACATTTAGGTCTACAAGCAACAGATTGAGGCTAAATAAGATTTTTTTGTACTGTACATGACCAGTACACTACTCGTCAAAGTGTGGATATTCCACATTGCATATTAGGAAACTGTCTCATGTGAATTTGAGTATTGCAAACTTTTATTATATCATAGTGCATGGAGCTCCAAATTGATTATAGAAATTCAGATACATTCAAACCTAATTAAGTAAATTTTTCATGTAAAAATGAATAAATAAATCAAATATCAATACATCAGTCGCGACCTTGTATGCATATCAAGTGACCCCACGTGGGGTCATGACCCCCCCTAGGTTGAGACGGTCTGCCTCAAAGTCTAGTGAGTGTCTGCATCTTACATGGAGCTCCAGTGTACATGATGGAGAAGGTGTTGATCCCTATGGTGGTGGCGTAGAAGAGGGGCAGCGCTCGCAGGCCATTGGGGACACAGTCCTCCTGTCGACAGAGCACACACACGCAGGTTAAAGTCCTCTGAAGCGTGCCTTCAGAGATATCATCAAAAATCGGACTCCTGCGTGCCCACATTCATGGACGATGTGTTTTATGTCTTGTGTGGCTGCATTTAAACAAACACACCAGCGGTCGAGCAAAGGGACAAAGATCAGACGGCTTCAGCTGGAAGGCCTGTGTGCTTCGCATCTGTTCTATGTCTAATATAGGAATGTTTTTGAGAACAAAAGAAAAACTTTTATAGAACTCTATGTATACAAGTGAGCGGCTGAGTCCAGTGAATCAGTTGAACCATATGTGATCAATTACATTTAAGAGATCAATTGTGAACAGATAACAGTGGAACAGAGAAACCTCACATCTAGAAAATTAAAAAGTAAGAATTTGTCTCCACATAACTTTGTTAATTATTCATGCTAGGAGACAATGAGCTTTGAACAATGAGTAACTGATGTGACCCTGCCCTGAATTTGACCCAGTTATACAGACGTTTCTCAGGGACGATATGGCACTGTCTGATGAGTCATTACTACATAATCCCAAAACGGTGACCTCAAGACTTCAACTCTTCCCTCTCCATGGTCCGTCAGCAAATGGCTATTACATAACCACTGATCTGCTGCTCTTGCCAAATCAAATGGAATTTTATCTGTACAACTAAAATCTTCAGATAAGTCCACGCCTGTGTATGCAGGGGCACATACATCTGTAAAATCTAGAATTTGAGCTGAATAGTCGACACCTTCCTGCAAATGGACACCAATAGAAACCTATGACTCTCTGGGAATGACCAAAAGGTTCCCAGAGTTTGTGGACGGCATCTCAACGTAAAAACATAAAATAATGCATTAAATTAGTGGCTGCTAAATAATAATTTAATATTACTACTCACAAACGGAGTTTACTTCCTATCAAATTCAATTCCAATTTCAAATTTTCATATTGTTTTTAAAATATGTGCAAAAAAAGTCTGTCTACAATATTGGATTTGTTTTAAATCAACACCTTGCCTCACCTTTTTGAGGATGAACTGTCTGATGAGGAGGAAGAGGAGTCCAGACATGAGTCCAGAGAGTAAGGGGGAGATGAACCACGAGGACACTGCAGCGGAAGACACAGAGCAGCTGAGAAAAACAGCAGCACAGCGAACAGACTGCATACATTCAGGCATCAAGAGCCCTTTGCGCGATTAATTCCAACATTCATTCTCTCAAACACAGCCACCCACTAGAGTTGGCCTGTATCTATTATACTGTGATGACATCCATCGACATCGTAATATTGCGGTGTAGGTTAAGCATTGTCTTTTCCCGACCTTAACGGCAGTAAACTGATCAAATTTTATGAAGTTGTAAGACCGTTTTTGCTTTGCTTGGTCCTCATATCCACATTACCGATGAGTTTCTCAAAATGTTGACAAAAGCAACCAATAGTCATCTCCAAATTATTGTCACATCACAAAATAAATAATTGGACTTGCAACGACCATGCAATAAAAAGCACAAGGACAGAGGTTGTCTAGCACCCCGATATTACCGATGTAAACGAGCTGCATCCACTGTACACCCTTTGTGCCTATGGCTACCATGGAGAAGCCGATGGTGGAGCCAACAATGCAGTGGGTTCCAGAGATGGGGAGCTTGAGGAAGGAAGCGATGAGCTGCCAGACTGCAGAGCCTGTGGATAAAACAGAGGCATTCATCTCAAGCCCTGACGTTTGATGTGCGACAGTTCCCTGAAAGCAGCGATGACCCAGGGGTCGAGGTGTCGGAAGATGATGGAACTGTGAAGCCAAGTGCTGCGTTTTGTCAATGTGTGTTTGTATTAAACAACCTAATTAGGTTGTTTAATACAAACACACATTGACAAAATGGAAAAAAACGCTCATGTAATTGGTTCCAAGGATACAGAATTGGAGCAGAGCCCTGTGATTTTTTTTTGTTTACTTTAGAGGCATGGTGGCGCAGTGCTTGCACTGCTGCCTCACAGCAAGAAGGTCCTGGGTTTGATTCCCACCTGGGGTGCTGTTGGCACGGTGCTCCGGTGGGTTATATCCCGATTAGGGTCCTTTCTGTGTGGAGTTTGCATGGAAACATGGGTTTCCTCCATATAACATTGGTAAGGACCTCCACCAAAAAAAACATGCAGAACATCATCTACCTCAAGCTGATGTGTGGTGAGCGTTTTGGCACATAATGGCTGCTGTGCATCACCCAGGTTGTTGCTACACATATATATAAATGTAATCCGTTATTACTTTTATTAGCTTTAAGATCTTAATACCATTATTTTGGTTATGTAACACCTAAATAATTCCGGACCAGAATTACTTTTTAATGATGAATAAATGGCCTTTGAATTGGTGTTCAAGTCACTCTACATGTCACCACAATGGATTGAAATTTATTCAAAAATTGCTTGTGTAATATATATATATATATATATATATCCAGAATTAATTAAGCAAACCAGTCTATAATTACTAGGCCATGGGTCTCTGCGGGGTCCTTCAAGAGGTTCCAGGAGGTCAGTAGCAAAATGATTAATAGTTAAATTTCACCATTACTTCATTTACAAGACATTAGCACCATAGAACCACCAGAGAACGTACAATGTACAATGAATATACACAATGTATAATGATGTTTTGATCCTTGTTTCACTGTCATCTCCATGTATAGTATAGACACTATACCATTTCTAACAATAAAGATCTTCTCCGATTGGGGTCCCAGAATCCTAACAAATGGGATCTGTGGCCTATGAAATTGAGGGTCCCTGATATGGAACAGGAATCAATGTATTAGGTCATCTCTTTCAACTTTCATATAATGAATATAGTGCAAATTGACTTCTCACAACAATTCCTCTTGGGGGTTAGTGCAGATATAAAAACAGGATCCAACTTACCGGCCATGGCGCTGACCTCCCCTGCCATCAGCACAGGCACCGTCTCGTTGTACAGGTTGACGTCTATGATCCCCTTCCGTATCGTCTCCCCTACCTTGGCCCCCAGGAGCATGGAGCCTAGTGTCTCGAAGATGGATGCCAGGATGCAGGCCTGCTTCAATGTGACCACACCAGAGCCCACTGCTGTGCCGAACGAGTTGGCCACATCATTGGCCCCCACCGAAAATGCCAGGATGAAGGCAATGATGAAGCCAAGAATCACCATCCATAGATACGGCTCGAGATCCATCTTGATATGTTACTCAAAATAATTCCAATATGGAGAGGAAAAAAGGGGCAAAAAGGCTAATGTAGTCTAAATTGAGGTGGTTTGTGCGTAGTGTGGAGGACTTGTATACGTAAGATCACTCCTTTTGTTTGTCCCCTGCTTGTGAAGAGCCGTAGGGGAGAAGCACTGGCGCTAACTTAGCGTTTGGATTTCAGTCCAAGGAGTGGAGACTAGCGATGTTGGATGCAGGGAACATTCCATAGCTTATTGCCGGGACAGTTTGTCTTCACACTCCTTCACCTGCCAGGGACACAAGACACAGGTTAGCATCATAACTAATGACACATTTCCTGCACACTTAGCAACAAGCAACTTATACAGTTCAAACTAAAAGATGTATTAAAAGACAGTAGAGGCAGACAGGGAGAGAGAAGGAGGCCACATGAGGACCACTAGACAAAACCCCCCACCAGGATCCTGAGGATGATGAAGCTGGCTTTGATGAGCCAGAGAAATCTAGACAGAAGGCTGCGGACAGCAGCGATAGCCACAATAGGAAATCATAGTCTGCACTTCAGAGAAATCAGATCGGGCCTTTCAGGAGGCTTTCTGTCAGTACTGAGACTATAAAAAGACCATGGCACCCAAAGGGTGCTTTGAGCAATGCTTCTAACATTGGAGTAGGCTATTAACACCTTACCCCCCCACACACACACAAAACGAGGGGGCAGGTGATGTCACCATGAGACCCAATCCCCTTTCACAGGTTTGCAAGATGTTGATAGCATCTGACAGGGATCTGTAATTCCTCCAACTTTGTAGACAAAAACACCCTGACTGCTATTGTTCTGTCTGACATTGTGATGCTAATACGTGCTCACCCGGCCGGACTTCAAAATATACTTTAAAAGAAGAAAAGGAAAAAAAAGAACCACTGGCGAACAGGTCTCCAAACAACATTGACAGTATGCTTATCGTCAGGAAAATTCAGTACGATACAGTGGCAAAATGAACCAAAGAAAGCTGAACTCCGTCACCCAGTTGATCAACCATGCGAACTGTAGGAAAAGTGGTGAATAGTTGGTGCAATGGGTTTGCACACACCTTGACCCAAACTCATGGTGTGTCCAAATGTGTTGAATTGGATTTGTTCTGCACCAAGAGCCACACAGCAGTGCACGGGACACCTTCAAACTCTAATCAAAACATTGCGTCTCATTGTTCACTACTTGTTGTCAACACATTTTTACTTGAAAGGTTCCATTTCACTGTGCGTATACTGCCAATGATCTCAAAGTAGAACCTTAAGTAGTGTTGAAGAATCATGTGATTAGTAAGATGGTAAGTCTTATTAATCCAGAAATGTTGAACAAAATAGAGCACAATCTTATCGGCCTCAAAGGAGTCCCCCACTTTATTTCCAGGAACTGGGACTGCTTAGGAATATGCAGTAATTAATTTAACTCTGTCTGCATTGCAGTAGGAACAACAGAAGTACAGCAGTTTTGATATTACCAATAGAGGTGGCGACGTGCTGAAAACTGCTTACGAAGCCCAGTTAAAAGGGTGTTTTTGGGAGGAAGGCATAGACAATTTCAGTTTCAGAGGTGCCACTGCAGGGTAATCCCAGCCGGAGCTCATGACTGAGATTAGATAGGAGTCGGTTTCATCAGGGTACCGGTATAAACAATACGATTATATTTATTTTATTTAGCCTTTATTTAACCAGGTTTGTCCCATTGAAATCAGGGATCTCTTTTACAAGGGAGACCCGGCCAAGAATAGCAGCAACACAGAGTTTCACCAAAAAAATCAACATGAAAACACATAGATCTGAGTAACAGACCAAACAGACCCATAACTGATGTTACGGGAATCATGCCATGCCACCTCTGTGAAAAGGGTCCATTACGATACGTGTAAAAATCCTCACAGAATAAGAAGTGGGATTCCCCCCCGATCGTCACAAGGACCGCTCTGTGCGGCTGGGTAGAATGTGTGTACTTGTTTTATGCATCCCGCCGCACAGCCAGTGACAAAACAGCCAAGAGAACAATATGCAAACAGCCCGTCTAAGCCCTGGAAAGTTCCATGCAGTTTATGTCACAACAATCAGCAATAATAACATTCCTGTGCCTCGGATCAGTCTACAGTGTCAGAATGATGACCGGCAACCACAACAGACATTGTAAAACATATCCCCAATGAACTACCTGAATTCTACCTATTTATTGTTTTCCTATCTCAGGTTATCAAAGTTAATATATACAGAGTTAAGGGCTACACATTTTTCCCCTGCTTGGGTAAGCCTATTGTTTATGAGGGAGGTATTAAATGTAAACAGCTTGGAGGCCAGTCTAAAACATTCTCTCCGCATTAACCGACTGTGTGCTCTGCATCACGTGAGCTCAGGCCATTCTTTTTGAAACAGCTTCGGGCCAGTTCCAGCTCCCTCCTCGCTGCGACATGAGATCCATCTGGAACAGTCGAGGTCACATCGTCCTGACCCCTGTGCAGCCTTTTGCCAACCACAACACAGAGACAACAACTTAACATTTGTTGCAAAGTTGATCCGGCCAGGACAAGGATACAGTACCTCCTCTCTCCGTCTTCTTCTGTGATCTTTTGCAAAACACATTTTATGTCGATGCCTGTAATGGAGAAACGGGGCCGTATATCAATCGTTATGTTTTCATAACGATTTCAGTCCCCAAACGAACTGTCAAGGTCAATACTGTTCAGTAAAAGTATTGGATCAGTCTGCATTTCATTATTGTTGTGGCACCTATAAAACTTCTACTATCCGTTCAGTGCAAAGGTTTTTTTGGGGTGTTACAACATCACACACTACACACGACTCAAGAAATTCAACATTTTATATCCGACAAATACCTAGAACTATTTCCCTCTCTCGAATTGGTGACTGCACTTCCTTCATAAAGCACGTTAATCCGTGTCAAATGGCACTGCACCACTTGTTAGCTGCTGCAAACTGCCGTGTCACGAGCAACAGTCTGCATCGATATGCAGCTCCACTACACAGCCCCACCTCCAAAACTTCCCACTCCCCCAATCCCAGTCCTTCCCATGGCGATTCTCTCAAGATTCTTTCATTCCCCACCCACCACTAATCTCTAGGCACACACTGCTCGGACCAGGACATACACACGCAGGCGATTACTTGATGCAACTGAAGCATATGTGAGCGTGCGCTGGCGTGTACACACATGTCCGTGTACCTCCAAGGACACGGGCTGCACACAACAGCATCCTCCGAAACAGCTCGCTAACTTGCAGCAGAACCAGAAAGACAGAAGAAAGAGCTTGTCAGCGAACTCTACTCACCTTGGCCATGCATGCCTCCTCACATCAGTTAGGAGGTGTGACTGAACGGCAAAGAGAGAAAAGCTAGAGAAAATGGAAGG
>OMKR01001110.1:0-11582 GCA_900302355.1 Cyttopsis rosea
ACGCAGCACGGGGAGGCCGCTTCGACGCGCTCGCTCGTTGTCGGTTTTTTAATAAAATAAAATAAAAATGAAAATATATTTAATTATATTTAATTATATTTAATTATATTTAATTTAATTTTTAAAAATGTCCTGTTTATTTATTTCGTTAATGCTTGTCAAGTGTTGAATTTTTATCTCATTGCGTTGAACCCGCGTCGTTAATCGTCGGAATGCGCATGTAAACGCAGTGTTCTGTCTGCAGATTCGAACCGCTTTGTTACAGCTTTTGTTCAATAAAAAAAAATAAAAAAAGAATCGCCTGCATGTAAAAGTCTAGTACTTGGAAGTGTTTGAATGAATTGAAATGAAGTGATTTTTTTTTAAACTTTATTAACTATCCATAGATATGTTTTTCTTATATTTTTATATGCTACTAAAACACATCACGGAACAACAGAAGTGACCCGGGTAAAGACTCATTTCAAGAATCTTGAAGGTATTGAAATAATTATCAAATAAGAGGGCAGATGAGGATAGTGCGCATGCGTCCCGCAACGGCCTCTCACGTGCTGCGTTCAAGTCGTGTGGGGGATTATTACGCGACGAACGACGCGCTTTTATAAAATATTTTATTCCTGATTATTTCTTTCTTTAATGTTTGTGAAATATTATTTATTTCATTGCATTGAACCCGCGTCTTTAATCGTTAGAGTGTGTATCTAAACGTAGTACTCTTATCTGTGCATATTCAAACAGCTTTGTTACAGCTTTTGTTCAATAAAAAAGGAGGAAAAAAAGGAATTGCTGGCACGTAAATGTGTCGTAGAAGTGTTGCTGGAATTTTTACTTTATTAATTATCCCTAGATATGTTTTTCTTAACTTATTTAAAATGGGAAATACACCAAGGAACAACAGAAGTGACCCGGGTAAAGACGATCCTGAAATTATTGAAATAATTATCAAATAATACAGTGATATCAAATGAATAAGTGACAGTTGATAGTTTATGAAATTATAGTATGCATTCGTTTTGATATTTATTTATATTACAGCATGTCTATACTATATTATATGTATTTTATTTATAGGTAAAAATTAATAATAATGAAACAAAACAAAATTTTCAAGTAATATTTCCGACTTGAAAGATGAGATGAACGATATTTCCCAGGTACAAGGTCACAGATCCCATTTCTCCCACATGACATGAATACCGCACCAGGTCTCCCGGTTCCCCCCTCCCTATGAGGGATATAGCGACATCTACTGGCCGACAACTGTGACTACCGCGGGATTCAAAAGAGGTCCCAATGCAGGTGTTGCAAATCCCAGTGATTTATTGGGTGTCCTCTCTGCTGTTTGTAGACTGTGGTGGTTAGTCATGCAACAAGTGATATAGTACCATTAATTTAGTTTATTTTGACTAACGTTTACTTTTGGGTCATCATCCTCCGATTGCATTCCAGGGTTTTAATCCTTAGAAACGTTTGTAGGCTACACACCTGAAGGAAAATGGAAGGTAATAATGTATTTTCAGATTTCCTCACCAGATGTGAATAGTCCAATTGGTTCAAGTTAACATTTTAACAAGTTTGGTTTAAAAAAAAAAAAGTGCATTAACCTGTAAAATCACAATTTCTTTATGAATATTGAATCTTGGATTTCATATTAAATGGAATATTTAATCTTGGTCTTAAGAAGCTGATGATAGAAATTTATATAAGTGTAATTTCTTGCATAACAATATGTAACATTGTTGATTCCCTTAGATGGAGGTAAACCACCACATTCCTTTGGCAGTGGTAGTGGTCAACAGCGAAATCAACATTCTAGGCCATTTTTCTATGTCCAGCCCCCATCTCAACCGTACTATATGTACCAGCAATGGCACTTAAACAACCTATACAACCCATATGGGTTGCCTGGAGGTAAGTACTAGTTTGAGCACTTTAATGAAGCAGTTTGTCCTATATTCTGACCGTGAGTTGTGATTTGTTTCATTTTGCAATCTAACTGATCTTTTTGTTGTTTAGGCTATAGCATTGGGCGTCCATGCATGCATCCTTACTCGTACATGCAGTATCCTGGATTTGTCTTCCCACAAGCCCCGATGCATCCAGTTGATTATAGACGCATGTTTGAGCCTCGCTTCCACTCATCCCCTTGGAATGACATGGTTCGCCCGCAGCCTCCCCCGCAGGCCTACGCACGCCGAGAGATGGCGTGTTCAGAGGTTCAGACTGACCCCAGCGACGCCATAAGCAAACTCATCGAATGTTTAGGGCAAATCAGGGCGAATGAGCTGGCCGCCGAGAGGGAACTCGACTCGGGCGTTGCCTCCCAGACCTCCGGGATCTTCTCACCGGGGGAAGAGAAGAAAAGTGAGGATCAGGGTGCGGCTCACGCCCCCCCCTGTCCCGCACCGGAACACAGCCATCTGCAGTCTCCAGCTGCGATGTTTACTGACTCCACAACAGCAGTTTATGATGGAGAGTCCAGCCAAAGAAGCTTGGAGGACCTGAGCCCTCCGGGGGCCTGGTCAGTGGGGTTGGAAGAGCTCCCACTCGACAGTTCATCGGTTCACGAGGAGAACCCTGATGCCCAGCAGGTGGCGGGAGATGAGGACCAGTTTATCCAGCAGCTCCCCGCTGAGTCGCTGTGCCAGGGTGCACTGCAGACGGAGAATCCCGCTGAGGTCACAGCCCAGACGGTGACTACTGCGCTCAATTTAAACCTTAGGTGTGACGTGGAGAACCTCCTAAAGCAGAGCATTGACGCCAACCTGCCGCTGGCACCTTGCCTTTCCTCCGCCCAGCAAGTGGCCGCCAATGGTAAAAGTGGTGATCGACTCTCGATGATGGGAGCTCAGCCAGAATCTCCAGATGAAGTCAAAGATGACTTGAGCTACCGGATCCTCAAGCTTCCCTTGGAGAGCACTCCGACTGCTGGAGCTCCACTGAAGGACAGCCATTTGCTTTGTGGGGATTCGTCCGCCCGCCTGCAGGCCTCGGGCTGCCTCTCCTCCCCGGTGTCGTCCTTCTATTATGGCTACCTTCCCACACAGAAAAGCCACGAGCGCATGAGCGTCCTCAGCCCTTCACTGGACGAGCTCTCCTCCAGAGATGAGATGTTCTCCACCGACCTGGAAGACATGGATCTCTTTCCCAAACACGTCTACGCCAGCAGGAGGCTCGCCGAGGTCGTCGGCGCGTCCCCCAAGACCGCTTTTGGGGAAGCGCGGCCGGGGGGTTCAAAGAGGTACACGTGCGCCTGCTGCGGGGAGAAACTGGCAAAGGGCGCCGGCAAGAGCAAGGTCCACGGTTCGAAGGTCTACAGGGAGGAAGCGGGGGACTCGGATGACGAAGGTCGGTACGGCAGGGGCTGCGAGCACCCCGCCCGAGTGGTCCTGAGGAAGCATTCCGCCGCCAGGAAGCCCGACCCGCTCCCTCTGAGACACGTGTCCAAACACCCGCACAAAAGAGGCCAGTGCAAAGAGGTCTCCGGCGCAGCCGATCGGGGAGACGCTCACGATCGCTGTATGACGGACACGGCGGACGGGGAGACCGGAGAGATCACGAGCAGCGATCTGCAGTGCAGAACATGTCAGGGTAAGTCTCCAAAGGCCTTGATCTGAGGAGCATGGTAACCTCATGTACGTATGCACACACACGGGTTATATTTTAAATAAATTGTACTTTTCTTTGTCTTTTGTTTTTAAAACGATCCTAATTTTACTGTAATGAAATCTACTTTTATTAGACTTGAGTACGACTGGACTACACAGATCTTAGTAAATCCACAATTAAATTTCAAAAGTTG
This sequence comes from Cyttopsis rosea, assembly GCA_900302355.1. NCBI lineage: Eukaryota > Metazoa > Chordata > Actinopteri > Zeiformes > Parazenidae > Cyttopsis > Cyttopsis rosea. Next base: position 3,803 of record OMKR01001110.1, read on the forward strand.
TTCATTTATTAAGTACGAAACTTCCCGGATCTAGTAATGCAATGTAAATGCATATTCTGATGTAATTTGAATTGGGTGAAATAGGCCCTGTGTACAATTGCCCTTTCCCTTCTTTTACTTCTAGTACTTGATGCTGCTCTCCAAACGAGCCAACGTTAAAAGTTGGAGTGAAGATATTTAAAACTTTTTTAAATTCAAAGTAATAGAAGCAGCTTTTTCACCCCATACTTACCCTGAAGTTGTTGGAAGCACTTTAACTTAAAAACTTCCACACATTTTATTGCTCTGCCACACCTGTTCATGAGCCCTGATAAGTAATTGAATTGAATGTGGTTTTCTCTTCTTTCTTTCCTCAGACAGACTGTGTAGAGAGGATGCAGCAACAGACCGATGGGAGGACGATGTTCATCCCAGGGGGAGGCAGCAGATCCAGCTGCATAGACAAGGTCGTATTCACAGACTTTATACAAACGGATTTATTTATTTTTTCCGTAATCCTCCACTTTCAGTTGGATCACTCCTCCTGATCCTCTTATCGCACGGCGGTGTTGAGCCGCTGCTGATTCAGATCTGATCATTTGTTGTGCAGAAATGAGTTCTCTGAGGAAAGTCCCCGGCAGCTCACTGCCGTACCACAGAGCGAGGGATGAAGAGAATAAAGAAGTGGAGGCGCCACCTCGTTACCACTGGGACCGAGGTGAAATTTAAGACTTTTCGGCTCTGAGGTTATTCAGCGCTGCTTTTCCGTGTCGCTGAGAATCGCACGTCGTGTCTTCCTCAGGTTCTGGCAAAAGCGAACCAAGGTGTTAATGTTTGGAGATGGATGTTTTTTTGAATGGTAGGTGAAATGACAAAAAAAACTCATGAGCAATATTTCCCGCAACCGCTGAGGCTTTAACATTTTTGCATCATCATCATCATCTTTCATTTGGTTCACATTTTGTTATTTCTCATGTTGCAGGTCCCACCAACGGAAGTCCATGGGTTTATCTGGGAGAAGCAAGGTGTTGATGTTCCAGGGTTGTTTAAGATTTTGAGCACCTGGTGAAATGCACTGTAGGTTTTTTTTGGTTAGAGAAAATGGATATGTTCGATCTGTTTTTGTTCTTGAATCATAATAGTTGAGCTTGACCTCCATTAAGCTTCAGTTTAACAAGGGATTGTAAGATCATAATCGGATATTGTGATATATGTTGATGTATAAAATAATATAATTGTCATAATAAAATCTTGAAGACTTTCCCTACTGTAGTGTGTGGTTTATTTTAAATACATTGGAGAAAATATTCATTTGAAAAGTGAATCATCACAGAACAAATAATATTTCCAACCCAAAATCTAGGTACTCACCAGTGAGTTCTGTTTTCGCTGGTCTTTGTCTTGTTTCATTTCTTGCCAAACATGTATTGTATTCAGGACAATTTGATCATGTTTGTACAAATAAACGATGACTCTGTCTGTTTTTGAGACAAGATGATCCAGATTCAGCATGTTTTGGACGTCTGCCTCTAGTTTAAGAATTAACTTGATTGTCAAATGAGTTGTTCTAATTGAAGTACGTTTCCATAATTTGGGTGATTATGTAAGATCAATAAATGGTTCCAACTTTTTAAAGAAGCCACTGTAGTTTCTTTGATCCTGGATTGTGGTTTATAGTTGTATGAAGATGAGAATTGATGCATGTGGTGATATACTGACCAGACGTTCACTGGCCGACTAGTGTACGAGAACAAAAAGATAAACCACTGATAAGCTGCTTAGCAACACCTTTATTTCCTGTACAAGACTCCACCTCTATGCTGCAATTTCTGTCTGCTATATTTGGAGCCAATGACACCTAATTAGATCTACAATTGTGAGCATTGTCTCTTTGGTTTGAGATCCTCGATACAAAGGACAGGGGTTCTGCCTACTTTCAACCAATTCGCTCCTCATCTCACACAACCTGTGTCCCAGCAAGTCGATTTCGATCACTGATCCAGATTTTTTCAGAAGTGGGCTTTAAAACCACTGTGGGTGGAACGCCCACAAACGATCCTGTCCATTGGTACTGAAGACCTCCAATAAAGACTAATTGGACAATCATCACCTGGAACCAAAATCAACCCAACCAGTGCAGCAAGCCAACCATCTCGTTTACTATTTAAAATGTGTCATGACAGCTGTGCTGGTTTGTCAGTAGTCACGTTTTGCATGTATGATTACATGTTTACTTCCTAATGTAAAAAACAATATATATATAAATATATGTATATATAGTTCTCTGACTTCTAACCTTTCCAGCAATGGAGGCCAGCGCATCCACGTTTCAACATACATTTGGCCAGGGCCTTCAGTGTCCAAACCTGCCACCAGGAGCTCAACAGGTCCCGGGGCCCCACCAGCCGGCTCCGGGGCTCTATGGGGGTCCGGGGCCCAACGAACAGCAACCGCAGCATCACAATAAACCCTTCTTCTACATTCAACCCTCCCAGCCGTACCTGCCCTCCCAGAGCCTTCAGTGGCCCATGCCGGTGCCGTTGTCCTACAGCCCCTACTGTGGTTACCCCGGGCTAAGTGAGTAACGTGTTGGTGTTGGTAGTGTTGGGGAAGAAGTACTCGTATCCTATACTTTATTAGATGTGTAGATGCCCTAAGAAAACGGTATGAGCAAAAAGTCTAATTTTAACATTCTGCCCAAGGGGAAAAGTCTCCTAAATTGGAATCGCTCAAGTACAAATGCCTCAAATGTGTAAAAGTACTGAAGTCAATTCACTGAATGTCGGTGTCTCCTGGTGTAAACTGATTGAATCAAATAATGCTGTTATTTAAAAAAAGTTTTTATTTTGATCTTTTTTTTTAAATGTTGCCCATCCATGAATGTCCATGGTACTTCTGCTTGTCATTGACATTCAATTAAATGGATTGGATTCAATTAAAATATACAAAATAATTAACATTTCCTGCTTATTTCTTTACATTAGGTTATAGCATGCCAGTCATGCCCCACTTTCATCAAAGTCCGTATGTGGAGCCACCTAGCTATGTCATGCCCCAAACTCACCTCCATCTGATGGACTACAGACGCATGCTGAACCCCCAGTATTACCAGACCATGGCCTATCATTCCCGCAGGTTCCACTACCAGCAAAATTCCCCAGAAAGAGAAATGATCAGCTCCGAGGTTCAGACTGAGCCACTGTTGACAACCCAGACATCCAGCTCCTTAGCTGCCAGGGGTGGTGAGGCCTCCAGTGGCCTCCCTGTCTGCAGCGACAAAGGCCCAGGAAAAGGTACCAACAGCCCTGCTAGTCAGCCCCCCCCTCCAGCCTTGGCTCTAAGGAAGGTTGATAGGTCGGTAAATCACTTGGACATGGGGCCTCCTTCCACCGTCAGAGCCTCTCAGAAGAGCAGCTTTGTAATTCAGACGGAGGAAGTTAGAATTGAGTGCTGCAGTACCCCGGTGGGACTTGAGGTCCTGCGCTCCCATGAGACTACAGAGCTGGACCATAGCTTCTCCCAGGATATGGCCGGTTGTACCCCCATGTTCAACGAAAGCCCCCTGCTGCAGGCCGGAGAGCATCCCCCCGCGGAGAACTCGGAGAGCTGCTGTCAAGTCTGTCCTGATATTTTGTTAGTCGGGACGCCCTCTCGTGGAAACACTGAGAAGATCCTCTTTCCATGGGAGTCCAAAGCCCAGAATGACCCTGCTGCTGCGGATTCAGGATCCAGAGTAGAGGTCCGCAGTCCAGAAGTCCAGCGGATGACCGTAGAGCAAGGACAAAAGTGTGACAAGGATGTTGATATGAATAATTGTTTCAAGAATGTCCATTTTAAAGTCCTCCACTTGCCATTTGACCTGAAGTACCTGGATGAGCTAAGGGACATGGAGTCCACTGTGTGGTCAATGGATGAGACCTGTGTCCCTTCCACTGCTTGGCTGATCGAAAATACCCGAATGCAGTCCCACATTGAAACACTTGATGGTGAGGGCTTGGTAGATGAGCTGAAGGTAAGTGAAGAGGTTCCCATTGAGCAGGTGGTCCCCATGATTGAGATGCCTCCGTTAGAAGATGACCTCATGGAAGAGTTGGTCCCCAGGCCCATAGTGGAGAGCACTGTGCGTGACACGAGCTCTGTATCGAAAGCGCCCACTCTGTCGGTTGTTGATGTTGCAGAAGTCACCGGCCCAACAGAAGTGACCCCCTCACCCAGTTCCCAGCTGGTGGATAGTCCCCCTCATAGGGCAGAAATAGACCAGCGCTCCTTGGAGGTAAATGACCTGAATCACCCTGAAACTTCATTCGAGTCACTCCCTGCCTACCTCCCCTCGACCAATTGGCTGGCTGATTTAGGCAATGTTTACCATTGCGGTCAAGTGTCACAAACTCCTCAAAAGCAGAGCCAGTCCCCGAGCGGCTGTGCTTCAGAAGCAACAATTAGAAAAAGGAAGCTGAACGCAGAGTGTAAGGAGCTCCATGCGATTCTGAAGCCAAAAGAGGAGCCACGCACGACTAAAATCAAGGTTGACCGACGCAGCCTCTCTGACCACGAATGCTGCTTCAACCGAATTTTGAACGAGAATACGTCGACGCCCTCTGGCTCCAGGGGCGGGCGGCTCTGCAACAGGTGCCTGGCGAAACGCAGCGTCCGCGCCTCTGTCCGACCGTGGTTAGATTCACTGATGCCCAAGAAGAGATCTGTTCCCTTGCAGCCGTGGGACGACTCCCTCCTACGGACCTGCGAAGCCTGCAAGTCCCACTCAACGAAGCCGCTGGGCAGGCAGTGCTCCGGCTCTGAGGTTCGCGGTCACCGTCGCCAAGACTACACTGAAGGGGAGACCTCTGAGAACAGCTCCTGTATCACGAGGGAGAAAGGGAAGGACCCCGGAGACCCCAGGAGGCTTTGCGGCCCCAAGAGGCTGCAGGCACCGGGGCATCACTCGGACAAGTGTCCCGTGGCTCTGTACCCAAAGCTCAGAGAAAAGAACTGCGCTTGTGAGGAGCGCTGGCCAACCGGAATGGAGGGGCTTCACCGGCGCCCACGCAGTAAAGCGCTCCAGGAAATGAATGAGGAGAACTTGACCGTGCCGCTGCTTTTTCAGGGGAGACAAAGGAATATGGAGCAGAGGTATCTAGGACACAAATGGCAAACCGGTAAGACGATTTAAATTTGTGCCCTTGACATTGAAAAATAATCATATTTAAGTCATGACCTAAAACCCAAACCCACCCCACAGAGAAGCCGTGGAAAGCGGCAGCGTTTAATCCCGACTCTGACGAATCAAAGAATGAAAGACGATCACAGCCGAAATCACAACCACTATCACAAGGTTCCTTTTTTTTTTTTTTTTTTACATTTCCACCTACAATATTCATTACCGTATTTGTTTTTCATGAAGCGGCTCTTTATTGATGTTGAACGTCCTGTTTTCTTCCTCCACAGGAACTCACAGAAAAGACACACGATGCTGATTTTGCACAAGAGCACGTTTTAGCACAGTGAAGCAAAAGCACTTTTAAAATGCACATTCATAACTTTAATCATAACTCACAATGTTCACTATTTAATATTTAAATAAACACAACTTATTACAGCTCATTGTGCTCTTATTATTTGAGATGTTGTCATGGTTTCAGAATGCATGCAAGTGACATCATTTGCACGGTAGATGGCGCCATTTCCATGTGGAAGTTTGCTTAATGAGTTCGAGTACCACTTGTGTGATTGCTGTGCCAACTAACTGAAATCATTGTCAACAATTCATCCAGTAATTAATCCAATTAAGGCTTTATATAAATGCACCCGCACCATCATGACTTGATCAAATTAATATTGTTGGATGTGAAATGTCAAAGTCTCTCTCGCCTATTTCGTGGCGGTCGCGGGAGACGCAGCGTGATGCCTGCTTTGCCTCCAATCAGTCAATTTGGAAACGTCTGGATGATAAATGCCGCATCCCAACAGGCCGCACCTCGGCTCTTTCCGAGATTCTGCACCGACCTTTTGAAATTGCTCCCCTCCTATAGCTGTTCTGTATTAGAATTGTATTGACAGGGGAAGTATAGGCGAGGACAGCGGTGGCTTTGGGTTTATTTTGAATTTTAAAGGAGACATAAAACGCAATCGAGACATGTATGTTGGGGTTAATGCTCCCATCGGTGCCCCTGACCAACGCACCGGTGAAAGAACCAGAGTTGGTCCCCGGGCGCTGCACTGCAGCTGACCCATCCTGCCGTAGGTATAGGACGGGTCAGATGCAGAGGACAAATTTCCCCCAGTGGGATTAATAAAGTATATGGAAAAACATGGAGAGTATCAAGAGAATGCTCTGGCATGTGGCGATGCAGGCTGGAGTGCTGTGAATCGTGCTGTAATTAAATTTTGGCACTATACGGTTTGTTTGAATCCTAAAGGATAATTATATCACAGGTTTTTGCAAGATTTTGTAAATGTCATTTCCCTCAATATTAGGCCTTTTTTTTTTTTAACCTCTAGCCCTGGTAATGGTTCAAGTCTTTCCACACCAGAGCTGCTCAACAAGCCGCAAGAGGCTGCCATCTACCGTATATCTGTACTTTGCTTTTGTAATTCATACAATATGTAGAAATTCTGTATTCGGCAATGAATCATTGAGATCTCAGAACTGCCCCAGTGTCTCACCTGGAAGACCATCCTGGAAAACCAGCCTGGAGACACCAGATGTCACTGTCCTCTCATTTCTGGGCTACAGTGATATGACCAGGCTGCAGAGCCTTTCTGAGGAAGGCTGTGGATTACACTCTACACTGCTCCAATCCATGCGTCATGATGTATCGGGAAGATTAAATGAAATAAAATGTTTAATCTTCCATCTACTTCTTTATCTGCCGCAGAAAGCGCGTTGTGTACTCATTTCGAAAAGCAAATTTAGTTGATTGTACTTTTTTAGTAGTAGTGTACCCCCTTCTAAGATATTTCTTCAGCTGAGTACCCCCTTGACTGGCACAAAACATTTTTGGGAGGATAAAAAGATTTTTAGAAATTTCCCCCTGCATTCCAAAGTACCCCTAGTGGTACGAGTACCCACATTTGAGAAAGACTGGTTTTGGAGTATGTGGTGAAAAAGAAGGTTCCTCAGATGTAGCCATTGACTTGTACTTTCACCAGTTAATATTTATTTATAATATTTTAACCAATAACAATATCTTGCAATTTACACTAATAAATCCTATGTATAAAGTTATAATTACTATTATTAATTAAACTTATAAAATTCCGACCGATTCCATTGCACTCAAAAGCTGCTTTTATAACTCCATGCCTGACCAAATCACTAGTTCAAATTGACATTATAGCGGTCTAGGTATTTGCCTGTTAAGCTGTGAAGGGGACCACAAACCCCATTATTGACTGATTATATCTTGCGTCTCTGCCCATAGGGGCAAGCGGGAGTGGATTGAATAAGAAATGGATGTTAGACCACGCCATTGGAGGTTATGCAATGTTCAGCAATCCCTTTGAAAGAGGTAATGAAACCAATTTCTTCTCATGTAATGGCATGCACAACCGTAATGAGTTTCCTGGCTTGAGGGGAGCGGCACATACAGTACCTGGATGCAGTGTTGCTGTCAGTTGCTGTGTGATTTTGAAATGGCGAGAGATTGCAATTTGCAGCTAACCGCGTCTTTGGCCTCACAAGCCCGCGGTCTTCATCAAGGCCTCCACGGAGAGATGTGGAAGCGAGCCCACATGGCGTGCGGTCTTCAAAGAGAATAAAGTCTGGCCTTTGCGTGTTATTGGGGGTGGCTGGGGGGGAGGC
>OMKR01001115.1:0-11493 GCA_900302355.1 Cyttopsis rosea
AGCACTCACTCGCTTGGCGATTTGATTTGATTTGGTCCCCAGTGTGGCCCCATATATATATTTCTTTTTTTTCTTTTTCTTTATTTAAACAGCAATTGTTTTGCTGTTTTAAATTTCGGTTATCTCTACTCATCTGTATTTTTTTTTTAACACCAATGTTTAAAAAAAAAATCTGTTTCATCTTTATACTCATCTGTATATATATTTTCTACATTTATAATTTACATTACAATATATATGTATATAAATACACACACACACAAACATGTATTTATTTATTCACTTATTTATTCATTTTTATGGGATAGAGAAATATGATGCTGGTTCAAGTATGTATGTATGAATTAATTTATTTAGTTAGGCCACATTATTATAATTTTTTTTAATTTCGTTTATTTTCACCAATTTATTTTTATATTTTGTGCAACGTTTACAAGTCTGTATTTTCCATCTGCAGTTTAGTCTTTCTTCTCTTATTGTTTTCTACTTGCTTTGGCAGCGTGAACGTATCATTCCCATACACCAATAAAGCCCTTTGAGCTGAAGGGGATTGAACAGAGATCACCAGACTGAAACAACAGTAGCTTCAGGCAAGGTGCAAACTTGCCAGTCCTCTTGACTGAGAAAAAAACCCAAGAATAAAAAGAAGAGAAAAGCCCTTATCAAGATCACTGGAAAACAACATGTGACGCTGCGGTGGAGCTAACGACAGCTCTGGAGTGTCCCCTGCTGCACAGTTTCTAAACCCTCAGCTCGGAGAGAGAGACGGTTCAGACCTGGACTCAACACAACACAAGAAAACGCAGTCAGCAACATTTTTGGCATGAAAAATAATTTTGCTAAATATTGTTATCTTAATATCTTTATTGCAACGTTGCTTACAGTACAATTACTGCCGGCAATGTATTAAAATATACTGAGATACAAGAAAATAGAGACATAAATTCAAGGGCAAAGAGTTCAAAAGCACTTTAAAAATGATTACATTTAAATTTTTAATCAGACTGAAACTTGACCCGCTATTTACATTATACAAACTAGATATGCATGTAGGATATAAAGGGTTTACATTTATATACATTATGTATAAATGCTGGCTGACGTCAATAGTGGAGGTTGTATTTCAATCACACACGATTCAATAAATCACAGAAATATTTAGGATATGAGACTGACCACAGCCTTTGTTGTTTTCGGAGGGTCCTCATACTGCACCAGCTGTCTGCAGCATTCTGATGCATTATACTGCATTATTATAGTGTGTATACCTATATGTGCAAGCCGTAGAACCTTAATGTTTGGACTCAAGAGTCGGAATACCCTCATTTAATGTGTTGCATAAAAAAACTTCACTTAACGGTGTGTCTCTTGAGGTTAAATCCTTGCATTGGCTAAACATCTATCTTCAAGTTGTGCTCAAGCAGCTGATGCAGAGATGATTTCCCCGGAGAACACGGTACAGACACACAACTAATGAGTTGCTTTCTTTTTCTTTTTTTTTTCCAACAGCTACAAATGTTTGAAAGAGCTCTTCTGTGCTTCACCAAATGGAACAATTTGGCAGAAAACGTACAAGTCTATAATTCTCTGAATGACACCTCAGTCTCTGTTGTCTGGTACTGGATTTGTCACTAAAACATAATCGGATGACGACAGGGGACGTATCCCAAAAAGGAGCAGTGGGATGTGTTATAATGAACAAAAACAAGTACGCCACTGACTCATGTCAGACAACACTATCAAAGACATCGAAATAAAAATAGATTCATCATCAGGCTTCGTGTCAGCCTTACATTTAATTATTTAATTAGAGGCGATTTAAAACTCTGAACAAGAATCAACCATTTAGCGTAAAACGACAATTCATCTATGAGTGAGAAGAGAGCGACACATCGACCACACGGTTGATCCCAGACAATACATATGCATATTATAAGTACTGTACCACGATTTCAAATACACGAGAGCCATGTTTTCTGTTTAAACAACACGGACACTTGGAAAAACCCTGCACAGTACATCCACTAATTAGTTGTGAACTTCACAAAAAATAGAGCAAAAGCAGAATATTGTTAAGGTCCTAGGGGCTCCAGAACAAAGCACAGGAAATTGAACTTCAAGTACTGATTCGTACCACGTTATACCTTTTCCACACATCGCTCGTTTTTTTTTGTCGAGATCTATGTTAAGACCGATGAAGTGGTTATTTCAACATTTAGTCATACGAAGGGACACGTTCCCTTGAATTACAACCATCAAATATATGATCATTTTACAAATACATTGTTTGCATGTCTTGTGATTAATGGCTATAAGTACAAGTTGTGCTTGTTAGATGAAAGTGCTACGGCTCACTAACAATCTAGAATGTTGTTAAAGAGACAGTGGTCCCGTGTGCATCACCATCACTGACACCAGGGAGGTCAAGCAACATTTACACAAACCAAAATTCACTTTCCACTTACTGAAGTGACCCTGTAGTTTCATATATATTTTGGTTATCTCTGATTACGTTCAGTAAATATTCAGAAACAACGCTTCCCAGATGAAATCACACCATCCCCTTAAAGAGTATTGTAAGGTGAACTTTCTTTTTTCTTATACTTACTGTATCCCTTTGATCAATGCGATTCCAGGGATTCAAACGGATCAGGCGATCGGGATCTTTTTTTTTTCACCATTAGATGACAATACGGAAGAGAAAGGTCATAGCCCAGGATAGCGTTTTTTTATTTATTTTTTACTTTTTTGTAAGGCTGTAATCTAGACATCTGTGAAGCATTAACGCTACTGATATGAAACTTCCCACACTGACATCGACAGCCTCTGCAAAGCATAGAAGATAGTCCATACGGAATACTGCAATTTGTGAGGTTTTTGTGAATTAGGCTCTCTTGATTAAATACATTTACATCATATAGTCTAGGGATGTTAAACTTTTACGTCCTGCTGTCCCCTGCGGACTGAAGGTGGAGGTGTGGATGTTGAAATCCAGTAGCAGCAGTGGAGCCAAAATACCATCATCTCTCTTTCTGTACACTAACTTTTAATGCCACGTTTACTTTGTCATTGCACAGAAAAACCATGTAGCTTATTTGAATAATTTAAAATATGATAAAATTTTTAATGAAATGTCATTTATTTTCAATAAATGCTTTTCTCTGTGTCAATCAAGACAGCGACCATGAGTGTAGTGGCTGTGATTTCCTTTTATATTCTTTTTAAATAAGGGAAAGTAATGGTTGATGTTCTTCAGTGGACCAGGTGCATGCAGAGAGCGGGGTGCCAAGGTCATTTCTCTCATTTCGTTCCCAGGAGGCACAGCCTCCAAACAGCAGCATCCATCTTTATGCACCTGGCCCATTAGTGAAGAGATGTACGAGCGACTATACCCCCAGAAAGTCCGCTGAACTCTACGGACTAATCTGTGACAAGTGCATCTTCAACAGAAAGAAAAAAGAAAAGAATACAACACAGAGCCACATGAATGCAATAAAAATATAATTATAGATATAAAAGGTGGAACCTAGTGGCCACTGCTGGCTTTGCTGCCCCCAGATATCCAGTCGATAATGATGAAGCTTAGACTCATTACCATGAACAGGAAGCCGATCCCAGCAAAGCAGGCGGCCTGCCAGAGAGAGGAAGAGTCAGTGAGGGACTTAATAATTAAGTCAAGAGTTAACAATAAAAACAAAATAAATAAAGATCAGACCATTCAGAAATAATACACTGGGAGTAGTGATGCCCAGATACACAAATTGGGCCCCATACTGTGCTCAAGTACCTGCACTGATAAAAAATGTTCTGATACTGAAACCAAACGAATATAATGCAGCTGCTGCTCACAGCGAGATCATGTCCTACTTCACCTCTCAAAGTGAAAACACACATTGTCTTCAGCATCAGTGAGATGGGTGAGAGGGGGGGTCTGTCTGGGTCTGAACGGAAGCAATCATTGTTATATTATTTTCCTTTTTTTATTATCTATTATTTTACCTTTACATAAATAATAGACTTGTATATGATTGTAAGATAGTGACTCAATGGTCTTTTTTTTCTCTCCGGCTTTCTCTTCGGATTTGTTCCGATTCAACCATTTCCCATCAACTCAGACATTTCTTGTCAGTATATTGGCAAGTTTTTCCATGATATCCAGACCTGTGTACCTTTTACGGGAATGGGAGACTAATTCCAGCGATCTATTTTGTTAGCCGTAGTCTGTTTTTGATTTACTAACGTTCAGTTCTTTCTTAAGTAGTCTGAATCAAAATTTTTCTTTTAAAGAGCTGACGTTTTACTAAATCGGTCTGGAGAACCCCGTTTTTAAAAACACAAATGACCCAGCTTGGTGTAAAAAATAAAAATAAAAGTAAAACTCGTACTGGAGTTCTGAGTGCTGAAATGGTGTTGGTGCGTCCCTAATTTAAGCTTTTCTTTTGGGTATTTACTCTTCAACCGTTACATTAGATTTCACTCTAATGGAATATTATACATTAACAATATAGTCATTGTTCCATTTATGATATTCAAGCTTCCTCCTATTTTTAACAGAATTCCTCACAATATGCTATTCTCAGCTCTATTGTCTTTTGTTGCCGAGAGCAAAGTGTTAATAGTGATTTTTTTTTTCAACTATACATAAATGTAACTACATTTACCAGGATTTTGGGGGTGGATCGCATAGGCTCCTCTTCTTTGGGGACGATCCGAATGTAGAAGACCGCAGGGAAGATGAAGATGAGACACGGGGCGGATGTGGCACCTGACAGGCACAGAAAAATAACACGCTACACACTTGTATCAGCCTCCTATCACTGTGACACGTGTGATGTTTTGGAAAGGTGTTGAGTGTTATTGCTAGATACCGAGCTGGGTGTAAAACACTGTGATGCTTAAGCTGTGGCTGCAGCCTGAGATGATTTTTAAACCCGAAAAATGCAAATCCATCGATTTAGTAAAGTAATTTATTTAAGAAGCCAAACCACCACCCACAATGATAAAAAAAAAACACCTTTTGTTTAAATAATTTGAGTCATTTTGGCTGTAGATCCACTTCACAGTTCTGTACTTTACACTGTGAACGGACTAGCAAGTGCCTTTCCTTGTGCTTTCGAGCCGAACACAAATTCCTCTCTTACTTCTATTTGTAGCGAGGAACATTTGACAAGCAAATAAGGAGTGCATGTGAGGTAACTGGGTTGAACATCTGATTCAGAAAATATTTGCATATGCGTGATTTTTAATGTGTTTCAGAGCCAATTCTAAAAACAAACAAACAATGGTTTATAACAAGCATACAGTCCGTTCAGAGACTGGATTTATTTTTATTTTTACTAGGGTCTAGGTAATACAGTATTTAATGACTTCTCGAGGTCCAACTAAGAAAGAAATTAATAGCTAGGAGCTTGGGATCGATGCATTTTGTCATCTATTTGACTTGTTATTATAACCTACAAGCGCATTAGAATACGCCAGTGGTTCTACCCGCTCAACATGTAAAAACAAAGCTCGCTGTTTCGACCGATCTGCGTCCGACCTACCAATGATGCCGAAGATGCCCAGGATGTTGGGGGCGAAGATGACCAGGATGTTGATGAAAGTCAGAAGAACGAGGGCGATGGCGATGTGGCGGGGCCAGTAGAAGGTCTTGTTGGGAAACAGCATCTGCTGAATTGCTCTCCGCACCTGAAAAAAACAAAACGAAAAACAAACACACAAAATGTCAAATAAATATCAGGGTTTTTCTTGCATTGAAAAGGTTCAGGCGGCTCAGGCTTTTTCCCACCAAAGCCTTCTAGGAGAAATCATGCAAGAAAAAACATGTAAAAATGGTTAAAAACATGCATTTATTGCTGCAATTAGATCATCCCACCAGCAGGTGCCTCATGCAGGAGATGGCCAGGGGTGAGTCATGAGGTCTGGATTTATTTATGAAGGATATCCTGATTGATCATAAATATTAAATCCGAATTAACTTTCCTTTTACGGATCTCTTGGAAGACCGTACGTACATTCCAAATATAAATGTACGGAGACGACACCTCCAGTTGACGGCGGCGGTAAAGCCAGAGCGACCGCAGTCGCCGTCACGCAGTCACCACCTAAGCCTTATTTTGAGCCAGGAAAAACCCCTGAATACGTTCCACTTGGACGGAGGTGAATGAGCTGCCAGCCTCCGTGGTGTGTGCGGCGCGTAGCAGAGGATGACTTACAGGGAAGAGCACAATGGGCACGGTCAGTGTGACGGCGAGAAGCACAGCCAGACGCACACACAGAATCAGAGTGTCGTACGGGTCGAGGCGGCTGTAGGTGTGCAGCAGCTCGGCCTCCACCTCACCTGGAAGAGACACAACACACGGGACGCTGGTGTGTATACGAGGGTGAGGCCTCGACTTGTTCATGCGATATGATAAAATAGACAGATCAGTTGATATTAAGGAAGCAGGGGCTACTTTATATTCATATACCTTATATTTCTATTAATAAGGAAAATAATCGTATTCCATAAAAGGTACATATATGTGTTGTGCGTGCTATGACCACAAGAGGGCGCAGCTGCATCAGTGTGTCTTGAAACTTCATTGTAAACGGTTTGAACTCCTATTGGATTTCTGAGCTCTGACCACTGTGCAAATATAACAATTGTATTAGTGATGACTAAATGAAGCTGTGGCTTTGCAATTATGAACCTATTTTCAGCGTGCGTAACTTAATTAACAAGAACAATCAGCCCGTGCAGCAAAATTGAATTAACATTTATCTAGAATGACTGATACAGATAGAGAGAGAGAGACAGAGAGAAATAGGGAGACTATACTGGGGTCTACAACACCTCACCATAGAAAGTCAAGTATCCAAAAAGAGCGGCCAGGAAGTACATGGTGTACATGACTGCGATGGAGATGTTGGACACGTGCTGCATCTTTTTCTTGGTCGGGCTGAAATCAGGATCAATTTCATGAACACACTGTCAACACATCCACTCGTAACATATATGTGAACAATACGGCAATATATCAGTCATTAAAATATCGTTTTCGGCTTTGGAGCTACTTTTGTAACATACTGCATAATACACCTCAGAGATTCAGTCGTTTTTCACAAGGTGTAGCAGTGGATCAAAGCGTGATGACAACTGAAAATTAACAACATGCCACATCATACGAGCAGGGCGTCCGTATCTCAAAATAATGTGGAAGCAACGCATGGGACTCTGGGTTATGGCCAGCCAAGCAGAAAGCAGACATAGCAGCTTTACACTTCTCATCGATTGCTTGTCCACAAGTGAGCAGGAGTGTTGCATTCTGGGAAGGTGGGGAACATACTTGCGCAGCTCAGTGTAGATGGGCAGAACCTCGGGGTGGCACACAAAGGCGAACGCCAAGATGGGGATGGTGTAGGCCGTCTGAAAGTGAACCCCAACAAGTCACCATAGATACAGCGTCGCCATCCCAGACGTCCTACTGTAGCACCAAGCGGGCGCTTCACAGCCCATTACTCCCTCAGACACTTCACAAAGGTTTAACGGCTTCTATGTGATTAACTCGGACCTGGACGGTCGCCAGCGGTGGCTTGTTTAAGAACGCCGCTGCGCCTAAGCTGCTAAGCAGCGGGGATCCTGCTCACAAGGCTTGGCTTGGGAAATCTATAAGGGATCCAAATAAATACTTAATAGGATCTCATATAAATCAGGGACAACTAGACGACATCCTGTCTCTGAGGTACTGGAGATAATCACTGTACAAATAAAGTACATTGTTGTAATTAAATCAATTCAGGATGGATAGGATTAAGATTTAGGGTAAGGTAACTCAAACACTTAAGAGAAATGCCAAGTCTTTCCCACCAAAGACTTTCTCCTGGATATTTTGGGGCACAAAGTGAAATACACTCTGTATAAACGGACATCTTGGGCATGGGCTCGTGCCTCGAACCTTCCACTGATCTGTTGGTCATAATAATCACCCGGATAGAGGCCCCAACCATCCCTTCTGAGGGCCCTGTGTCTTTTGGGTTGCAGTTGTTTGATTTCCACGATGCAGAGGGGCTGAAGGTTTGGGATTTGTGTCCTCAGCAAGCTGAACATGACCATGAGTGCCAGTGGGGGGCAGTGCAGGTGAATGTGAAAGAGGAATGAAGAGACGCGCGCACACATCTACCTGCGAGTTGAGGTTGACCATTTTGGGAATGCAGGCGGGATCGACGGCCCCGTCGGGATTTGCTGCGCTGTCGTTCAGAACGTTGACAGTGCTGTTAAATGTAAAGTCCACAAAGGGGCAGGGCACGTTGAACTTCTTGTAGATGACCTGCGGGACGGAAGGAGTTAATTGAAAATGAAACATAAAAAAAGAAACATCCTACACGGCCAACACACACACAGCCACACAAAATATACACCAAGGCTCAGTTGGACACAGAGAGACAGCGAGAGAATGAGGGAGCACGGTTTGTACGGATTACAGCGCACACAAGCAAAACTAGGTCAGAGAAACCCACGGAACCATCGCAGTCTGCAACTGCAGGGCACAAATACCAGCCCGTGAAAATGAGTAGAGGAAGAGGGGGAATACTAAAAAGGACGATAAGAAGGGAAAGATACTCCTCTGCCTTGATATTCATACCGACGGGCAGAGTTTGGACGCCCTGTTTATGCGCACATGAGGTGTGGGGAGACTTACTGCAATGAGGAAGAAGACCATGCAGCTGAGGGAGAAGCCACTGGTGTATCCCAGGTATCCTGAAACACACACACAGGTCATTAGCATCGTTCGCCCAGCTCCCATCTGGACACACTCCCCGCATCACGACGGCGACATATCAGCGAATCCAACATGTGCATACTAGAATCATGGGGGGGGGCAAAGTACGATTTTCCACGTTCTTCTAGCCTGGCGGATGCTGCACCGGGAGCTGCGGCTCATTACTGGGATAAACCGATTGGTTTTGCTCTCCTTATTATCTTGACAGGAAGGGGATGCAATAGGAGGTTGGGGGTGGGGGGGGCTTCTCTCTTATCCTCATCCCTCTCTTCCTCTTCTCTAAAGTGTGTTCGGTTCTTTCCTCTTATTGCATAAGGCCCTCTCCGGCAAAGAGGCTGCGTGAGGACGGAATCCTCACGCCACTTGAGAGGGACGACGCTTGACACTTGAGAATATATTTAATCAAACTGGAGAGCTCTTGTAATGCCGAGTTAAGACCACGCGAATTTAGCCAGATTTTCCGCTCACCGTCAGTTTTTTCAGAGATCGCCGAGCAAAGCCCCAGATCGGAGGCATATCACAGCGCGCTCCCGTGAGCGACGGTCACGTGGTGTGCACTGCTCACAACGCGATCCGAGAGCTCGCCGACGTCTCGCAGACGCCTGGCAGACGCCCAAGAGATATCTAGCAGGCTAAATGTCTGGTCGTGTCGGCCATATTAGCCAATGAGAGCGGACACGGGGTGAGGGGTGAGGGGAGGAGTCGAGCAGGAGAGACGGAAGTGCACCGCAGCATATATTATATTCTTTATATATCCCGGCATATATCCCACATTCTTTTCTTTTTCTTCCTTGTTTTTGTTTTCCCGCTGCAAATCAGCACACAAACAACTTGGACCGCTCGTTTCTTGCCGACATCCTTTTCCGAAGAGAAAAATCCTGTCCCGCGAATGGTAGCGCGTCGTTTCCCGTGTCACTCCTCGCGTGTGTTTTCGTGACAAAACGTCGGGGATTCGTCCCGGCGAAGGATCTTGTAACGTGTGACCCCCCTGTTGCCGATCAGTCATGTAGCGTGAAACCACAACGATGTAAAGATTCCCGATCACAAGACAGAAAGTTGTGTAGTGCAAACTGTACAGCGATCTGACCACTTTGACAGTGGTGTAGTGTGTCCAGGGCGTGACCAGTGGTGAGGAAACCACGGACGACTATCGTTGATATAAGCGAGACTTGCCCGATATGCACCGATTTATCTGCAGTAAAATATATTAAACTAAATGATTGTGTCTGTAATCATATATAATAATTTATACAAGTGTCCACGGTTTTTATTTAAGCCATTTAAGTGCGATATTCCAAAGAAAACGGCATCTACTGGCTCTGTGATAGTTTTCAAATCCTTTGGGTGAATGAACTGAACTGAATCACTTCCTGAAACGATCCATTCATCAGTCAGTTGAGTTGAGTTGGATCGTTTCAGTTCAGTTCGTTCACCCAAAAGATTTGAATCGTTCGCGAACGACACAACACTATCACGGAAGATGCCGTTTTCCCTGGAATAACGCACTTAAATGTCTTAAATAAAAACCGCGGATTGATATAAAAGTTGTTTTTTCTATTCATTATTTGCATGGAGGCTGTTTTGTGCTTGTAGCGAGGAAGCAAATGGAGGATTTGGAGACGGTGGCGCGGTGACGATGATCTGACCATAGTTACGGCTCAACACAAAATAATTTTGTTTAATATAGATGCAGATGTAAATCAGTGTTGCTCTCTTCCGTTATGTTGTGGCTTTTGCATTTGTGTTTTGTCTATTTGCATGTGTTTTCTTAAATTGCAGTGCGTTCAGGGCCATCGTACTTACATGATATAAGCGAGACTTAAGTCCAATGGATAACCATGAAATATACAGTTGGAAATAATACAATAGCTCCATTTGAGTTTTATCGCAAATTTATTTATTTTTGCTACTAATATGCTTTGTTTTAGGGCTATTTTAGTTAGTTTTAATGATAATGAACCTTGGTCATCAAGACAATCATGACAAACATTTCCAATAAAAGTGACTTTGACGAGTATCGCAGTGTACCAGTCGACAGATCTTAACTCACCGAGCTGCTTCATCAGAGCCAGAGGTAGGATGACTGCAATTGACACTATGACCACGAGGTAGTTTCCATTCATGTACCATTCACTGGAAAAAAAAGGGAGAAATAAACAACAAACCAAGTGGATTGATAAGTATCTGTCTTCAGTACAGTAATCAATCCTGAGTCTGTCAAAGTACGTTCAGTCTGTATTGATCAAGAAGAACATGGGACAAACCGTGTCAATAGCTAGATGGGAATACAACAATACAACTCCTGACTGGGGCATATCACACATCTAGGCTTCTACCAAACGCACCAAATAAATTTACAAAAATAGCACAAACAAATCCAACTCTCTTCCATTGAAAACAGACTCGGAGCAGGGAATCCCTGAACCAGTGGAACAAAGTCACAAAAGCCCAGCGGTCGGCCCGGATAGAGCGCATACTGTAGTACATTTGTCCGCCGGCGGAATCCAACTTTCTGACTGGAAGACGTCTGGCCAAGATGGCCTCCGGGACGCCCTCACAGCGTGCACGGACCAGTGGGGCGTGCACGCCGTCTGCAGCGCAGGGCAGCAGAGACGCGGCGTCGACGGAGGAGGAAATGAAGGAGTCAAGCATGGTAAACACATGACACACTGCCTCCCCCACGCTGCATCCGAGGCTGAATCTCTCTCTCTCTCTCTCTCTCTCTCTCTCT
>OMKR01001116.1:3033-22786 GCA_900302355.1 Cyttopsis rosea
GAAGCCTTGAGGCGTGCTGTCTAAAAGCACACACCGGGGCGGCAACATGCCACCTTTGTTTGGTTCAATGTAAAAGGGCAAAGCCGCAATATAGACGGGTTGTCTTTGCAGCATTATTGCGGGATCGCTGTGTAAAAGGGACTAATGTCAACCAAGCTCAAGAAAAGTGTCGATTCTGACAGCTGTGCCGTGTCTCCTCACACCACGTGCGGAGGTGTCATTTCTGCTGAAAGGACGACGGCTTCCCACTTGATCAGGAGTGCAAAAAGGAAGCTATTTCTGCCAACAGAACAGAACTTTCCTCACTCAATCTGGTACGTATAGGTTAGGCCAGAAAACAAGAAAGTGAAATGCCGTTTTCCACCTGCTTCGCACTCTCCGCCCCTCCAGTCGCCATCTTTCTGTTTCCCTTCTCTTTGCTTTCAGCGGTTCAGAATGCCTCTTTGTTAGAGAAGAGAAAAAAACAGCACAGCTGTCACATTCCGGGGACCAAGAAAGGAATGTTTTGATAATCTTTCAGTGGGTGGCTGGGATTGTGTGTGTGTGTTTGTGCGTGTGTGTGTGTGCGTGTGTGTGTGTGTGTGATCCATTTTTCATTTGAGGTGTGCTATTTAATAGAAAGTAATCCTCTGTGTGCTCTCTCTGGTTGGCGTACTCCACGGTACCTGGATGCTAAGTGACAGAGAAGGCGGCAGCGTGCAGGAGGGGGAGCGCGGCTGCTGAAGGAATCGTGCTTAAGAACAGTGGGACGAAGAACGTTTCATTTTTCTTGTGTGTGTGTGTGTGTGTGTGAGTGTGATTATAATGTGCTCTGGCAGCGCAGTTTTTTTCCATGCAGTCTGGAACTCCTTCGCAGCTTGAATTTTTGCACTCGCAGTGCATCTTTTGTTGGGAAAAGAAAAATAAACAGGGGTCTTATTCATAAATCGGGCGTACTGCACAGTAAGCCGGACGTGGGCCACATCTTACGCAAATGTTTGGGGTTTGATAAAACCTTGACAGAATAATGCGCAGAAGTCTATTGAAACGTTTGACCTGTGCTGATGCACATTAAGAGAAACAGTAACTCCCATTGCGATATAGTCTGTTGTGTATGAAACCGAACTGATACTGTTTTATAAAGAAAGTTTTTTCTCAAATATAGTTTTTATATTCCTTACAGTGTCCGGAAATATTATGTTGGCCATGTTACTGTTACTGCATGATATGTGAAAAAGCATTTTCATGATTAATCTGGGAACAACATGACATTAATTATGCACTACTGCTACATCCATGTCATACTTGACATTTATATTAAAGTGGAAATCTGAATTATTTTGTTTAAAATAAAGTCTACTTTGATACTTCTTTAGCTGGCACGTTTTAAGAAACAGCAATTCAATGTATTTGTGTTGTGTATGTGCTCCTCTGTATGCTGTTTCCAGTGTTGGTGGCGGGGTCCGCCACAATTTGATCGTCACTCAGGCAATGAGTGCATAATTTCATAAGTACAATTGGTTCAGCTCATCGGCATGGTGACATAATGTCATTGAGTGACACAAATTGATAATTAGTGATTAGACTGATCAAAAATGGACATAAATGAGCACAAAATTAAGATACATAATGCAGGGCCAGCTGCTGGCATAAACACTATGTGGTTGTTTCGCGCCACAACTGCTAGGGGGGGCCACACGATCAGTGTGGGGGGGCCACACTTTCTGTGTTGTTGCAGGGCCGGCCCAACGCAAGCAAACTAAATACGTCCGCTGTGCATCCCCGCTCACCGTTTTGATGATGTAGATGTATTTGTGTATTTATCCTCCCCGGTTTCCTAATTGAACGAAACAAAAAAAGCCCTGCGCTTCCCGTGCCGCGTCACGCATGGCAACTTAAACCCTAGATTTCTCATAAAGAATAAGACATTCTAAGTGGAAGCCTCGTCAGCATAATTCCTTCTCGCCCATTTCAAAACACACGCACATTTTAATCATACAAATTCAGATTAGGAAAAAAAATGTACGCCAATACGTTTGTGCAAACATTCCTGATCAGGTCCAGGACCAAACCCCACCGTAAGCAAGTTCTGTGCACGAGGCCTTAATGTTGTTAGCGGTTTAACCCTCATAAATATTTATTGTCCGATAACAAATCCCTTATTGTTAATAGATGTTAAGCATTAGTGTGGGATCAAGGATCAGTGTGTGCTCTTTGGTGTTCAGATCCCCTGTCCCCCTATATCAAAATAAAAGTCCCGCTGGGTGTGTGGGAAGATGTGTCGCTTAAAGACAAAAGACATGCGCAAGATGGCAAATTTCACTTGCAGTAGCACCTAGAATTTCTCACTAAATAATAGAGAGAGCACATTATAAATATTTGGGCATTTGGATGGATGAAAAGCTTAGGTTTATTAGTCATCTTGAGACAGAAATCTACAGAAATGGGTCCTGTTTTCCTATGTTCCTATGTACCACCCTTAGACCTTTAGATGAGGTTTGCCATTCAGCACTGAGGTTCATTGTGGTACACATCACTGCGTACTTCATGAAAAGGTTGACTGGCGCGCTCTGTCTGCAAGGATCGGCATTGGTATTTATTTATTTAGAAAGCCCTTTAAAAAGGACGTCATCGTCCTGGAATGTCAGCGCTCGACGGACCATCTCACACTATCCTTCCTACACTCTCTTGGCATTGATTCATCCTTGCTTTGTGCCTCGGCCTGAGACGGTTTTTCCCTCAATGTGTTTTCTGAGGATTTAAATAAAGGTTACGAATGAAAGTCAACTGGGTGCAGAAGACTTTCATCCCCCTTCTGTGTCGGTGTATTCTGGAGGTGAACAAGACCGTGGTGTCGGCTGTCGACCTCGCCGCCTCCCGACAAGGTCTTGGAGAGAAAGAACCAAAGGGGAAAGAAGGGATGGGTCAAAAGGACCCATCCCTATGAACACACCGAGTGAGCGCTCTCTCTTCTCCGTGTGAGTCTCTCTCTCATTCTCTCGCTCTTCTCCTCAACTCCAGTCTCCGTTGCTCCCACTGTGTTCTGCAGCATCACTTGGAGGGAGGCTGCTGGGCCCCCCCACCAGTGTTGCTGTAAATGATGTCATGCTTTAGTGTTAAAACATTTTTTTTCTTCTTTATCTAATTACACACTGGCCAGCTTGCTGTTCGGGCCAGCGGGGGCCGCCGCTGAAAGCCACGCTGCCCTTTCGCTCCAGTCGCCAGCGTCTGCTCTCCGTTCTCCCCACTTTCCACTTGCCCTTCTCTCTCTCTCTCTCTCTCTCTCGCCTCTTTCCAACCGGCCGCTGGCTTTGCAGTAGCCAAAGGAGATAAGCCCTAACTTTCTCAGTTTTGAATGCGTATGCTTCAAAGTGGTATTTCTGTCCCAGCATGGAATCGCTTTCACCCGCGTGACGCCGGCCTGTGTTGCTGAGCGGCTCGGGCTTTGGTGCCCTGGCGAGCTCTTCTTTGACGCAGTGACACGAAACACAACCGAAACGACTCACAATGGTTCTGTTATGGGGGGGCAATAAAGCGAGACTGCATAGCGCGACTCCACGTTGTGAGTTCATAGTTATTCATATTTAAGAATGAATTGAAAATTACCCATATTATGAAATACCCTAGGGCCGTCAATTAACATTTTTAAGCTTGAGGTTAAGCAACAAAAAAGTTAAAACAAAGCTAATTAAAAACATTTCCTCGTTGACCCTCACCTCTTCCCATAATTCCAATGCACTGTACGTAATCTTAATTAATATTAATCTTTAATTGGCCAACATATGATCAGGTTGACAATGACAGACGATACATCCCTGTGGTCGGCTTACAAAACAAAAGTTATATGTCCATACTGCAGAGACAAATTGTCTTTCCATAACAAAACATCATCTGCTGGCTCAGCACAACGTTGCCTGGTGAAGAGTGAGGTCCTGCTGATAACAACTTTGTACTTGTCGAAGCAAAACTATTGACAAAGTAACTTCTGCTAGGCGCACATATGGACTGTCATAGACTGCAATTAACACTGTTGAAAACATTCATCTTGATGACATAATTCAACTTGCTTCAGGTGACCCATCATATTCTTCAAGACAAACTATAGCATCAAGAATATGCCATTCTTCATACTTCATCCAGCAGTTGAAGTAAAGAGGAGCAGGTGGAATGCACAACCTGTCCTCATGAAGTTGTTTGAATAGCTCACCTCGTTAATAGCAATAGGCAACTAATAGCAGTATGCAGAAGCATGGACTGAGAAATGTCTTGCAGCTGCACAGGAGTGGGAAATGCGAAACAAGATTGCCACTGTAGCAGCCAACAGCGCTCACCATGTCTGGAAGCCTCCATTCCAGCACATGCACCACATGGTGAATACGTCATCGCATCTCTCGGCGGCCGATTTGATAGCACATCGGCCAAATGCCGCTGAATAGTTGGACACTTCAAACGCCGCCCTAAGAACACAGCCGAGCCGAGATGAAAGCAGAACCCTCGCAGACAGTGGGAAGAGTCACTTGTTCGGAATTACGACTGAAATGATCAAGCGCATCTCACAGAATAAAGAGCCACTGAAGGCTACGCTGGCACGGCAGAAGCACAGCGCCGCCATGTTGGCTCGAGTGAAAGCGCTGCTGGTACCGAGCTAAGATTATCCGTCCTTCGCACCATCCAAGCCTCTTTTTTTGTCAGTTTCTGACATTTGAAGTTTATTAGATGTTTTTAAATTTCTTCTGTCTTACTGCACTGTAGACATTCAGCTCTTGCGGAGTGAGGAATACAGTATGCGCCCTGGCGACCCGTTCCGCGCCTCGGATGACGACCCAGGCTGCGTTCACGGAGGATCAGGCCAAGCGGAAAGTGGATATAAACACCTCATGGCTGATGCTAGCGACAGCACTTGACTCGAGAGTCAAGGATGTGAGCGGAGAGAAATGAGCTTCGGGAAAAGCTTGGTTAGAAGGCACCTGCTCAACAGTCTTTGAGAGCTTCGTGATCTAAGGTCACCAAAGAAGAAGATGAGGAGACGTGGAGGATTCTGTCTGGTGCTGGCAGCAGATCGAGCTGTAGACGGGCACAAATCAAAATGACTGACTGCCGTGGTGACTATCTAATCTCATCTGTCAGAAAACAGAAATAAATCATTTTCACTTTACTGCTGTGGCAGTATTTTTTCCTTTTTTTACAATTTCTCTTTCCCACCATCACTGGGAATTAGTAATTGCCACATTTGGGCAGGAACAGGCAAGGTGCCTTGGTTTTCTGTCTCTCTCATTACACCCAGTTAAACCAATACTGATGTGGTGATAAGTCTTTGATTGTAGTATTTAGATGACAGCTATGTAAAACAACTCTTTTCTCGGGATTATGTGTACTCTGGCTCGATTTACGGAAATGGATCAGATTCCCCCTCTGGTGCGATTGGCCAAACCTTAGCTTTTCCAAGATACACTTTTATTATTATAATTATCTCCTTATGGATAAAGCTGGTATTCATTGCACCAGGGTCTATTGATTTCACCATGAAATGTAGCCTGTTCAGAAACTATTTGCTATATTTAACGGCTACCTAGCTATCCAGGAAGGGTGAACCCTTCTAACAATATAACCAAGGAGAAAAATATAAAATATAGTACACAAACTTTAAACTATTACCTTGACACTGAACAAGAGTAAGAGTGAGCAAGTTTATAGCAAGCCATTTGGGCATTCACTTTTTCAAACTACTGTACTGTAGTTGCAATTCTGACTGAACGAGTTAGAAATCTACTATTTGATATAAAAAAAAACCACATTCATGATATCAAGAATTCAATTCTTGATATCAAAACAGCACATTTTTGAAGAGTTCAATTCTACAGTAGGTATTGTTATTATGGGAAGTGGTTAAAAAATGTTGATATCAAGAATTGGTATTGTTGCTATTAAGAATTGGTAATGTTGATATCAACAATTTATCAAGAATTGAATTGAAAAAAAATGTTTGTTTTGATATCAACAATGCAAAGAGTAGATTTACAACTAGTTCAGTCAGAATTGCGACTAGTTCGAAAAAGTGAATAAATGCTCAAATGGCTTACCATACAAGTTCGTGCTGTTAATGCATCAGGTCATGAAACCAACTCCTTGCACTTTCAACCTGGAGAAATATCATCTAAATAACATATCATTAAATCCAAAAACCTTTTTGCTTGACATGCAAAAGTGTAATCTGAAGCTATGACTCATATCACCGAAAACCGAGAAGATTCCACGGCAGCACTTCTCCCTTTGTAAGTGAAAGTGAAATTCAACATCTTAGACAGATCCCTCTGGCACAAACACAGAGTACATAAACAATTATATCCATAAAATGTTTACCCGCAACAATCAAACCATTAATTGGATGTCTAGGTAATTACCAATCTATCTTGGTCTCCAGCAACTCACATTAAACACATGTTCATCTACAGAGCCAAACTAGGCTTTCTAAATGTTAAATGTGTTGCTTTCATTAGAATGTATTCCTAGAAGTGAAACATGTAGATTGCGGTAACCATTTAAATGATTATTTTTAATCCAACACAATAAGACAGACCTGTATTAGATGTCGTATTAGAAACCTTACAAATGAAAACCCAACACCTTACAACTGTTCCCTCCTCTGCTGTGGCTCAGTAGTTGAACTTGGGCTGACATGGCACCACTAAATTTGACCCAACACTTAAATTTTACTGCTCTAGGGTGAGATGGTGATAACCTTCATGGCAGTTCACACTAACACTTTACAACTAAAGTGAGAATGAGAGACTGGGCACACGAGCCTAAGCTTGTCCATGGAATAGATACCCTAAGTAAGGGATAATGTGCAGCCAGCCGGTGAGTATTGCCAAATAACGCCCGACAGGGTGATTGGGGTGTTATTTTGCGATAATGACCGGCTGGCTGCACATTTTATTTTTTTTGTATACTTTATTAATCCCTCTGGGTGAAATTAGTTCTCTGCATTTACTCATCCTCGTATCTGACATCTAGGAGCAGTGGGCTGCCATGTAGCGGCGTCCGGGGAGCAGTTAGGGGGTTATGTGTCTGGAGCCGGGGATCGAACCGGCAACCTTCCGATTACTATTATCTATTATCCTGCATACAGAATTACACTTAGAAAATAAAATAATACATTGAGAAAGAACATTGATTTTAAATTATTTTCTAAAGCATGCGTAAGGGTAAAATAGTCCACAGAAATGTAGCTAATACTGCAACAGCATAGCAAAGTTTTCGCTCTACAAAAAAAGCTTTGCCCTACATATGACGAAGCTATTTACTGTTGGTGAAATGTGAAAGTGGACATATCCACATTCATGTCTTGAAATCTTCCATTGGAGTTTTGATGTAGTATAACAAGATGTCGCCGCTAGCTAGTGTAAGCATTAGTATATAGGCGGCATAAAAGGGGGATGTGAATGGGCAGGGAGGAGTGGTTGCCCGCGACAACGGTCATTATTAACAGAAATATTATTATTCAAAAATAACTAACTGCTGATTGGCACTATTGAC
The DNA here is from genome assembly GCA_900302355.1 of Cyttopsis rosea. NCBI lineage: Eukaryota > Metazoa > Chordata > Actinopteri > Zeiformes > Parazenidae > Cyttopsis > Cyttopsis rosea. The sequence continues at coordinate 10,549 of OMKR01001116.1, forward strand.
CAATAAGAATCTGTATTCCACAGAGCTGTTTAATAAGAATAATTCATCTGAATAATCTGCTCTTTTATTCATTTTGATGTTATTAAATTGTTGCTAACTATTACTGACTTTATAATAATAACAGCTATTAACATGCATAATGTAATGATGTGAGATCAGTGATTTTCTACTCACAGAGTCGTGGTCGTTCAGGTCGGCCAGCACGAAGCAGCGGTACTTCTGTTGCCCCAGGAGCGGCTTGTTGAAGTAGCCGTTGTACCTCCTCTCGTCGCCGAGTGTGAACGTCTCGGGCAGCGTCTCGAGCTTGGCGGCAACGTAGGGCTGCAGGAAGTCCTGGGTCTGTCTCCTTCGCCGGCGCACTCCGGCGTCCGCACCGGCCTCCAGGAGCTGCCGGGGACAGCGATCAGAATCCAATGATCAGAACGAGCGCCGGCCTTTCTTTGACCGTTACATTTTCGGGTACAGTACGAGAGATTCGCCTCAGGAACCATGAATGAGCAACCGGCAAATAACTGTCGATCTTTTGACAAAAATGTGACACGACAGTACCATGTGAAAGTAAATGGCAGACCCTCGGCCAGCATATAACTAAACACATGACAAGAGTTTGGTAATAGGTTATCAATATATGTACACAAATCTTCTTTTCACTTGCTTCTACAGTCTCCGAGAGGTCTGGGGGTGGGGTTGATTCAATTACTTAAGGCCTGTTGGTAGAGCGGACGCACCCCAGCAAAGGGCTTAAGCCTGCATCGGCAAGCAGAGTCAAAAATGCTGCTCCTGTCGGAGGTACCGCCTACCAGCTTCTGTTGGATCTCCTGACTCAGAGGGATGCTGAGGACTAAAGATCTGCTGTGAAGGTACTTTTCCTTCAACTTTCCCTACCCTATTTCCCCCCCAAAAATATAGTAAGATGACTGTTAATTGACTCAAAAGTATTCTCTAAACACTTTGGTTTGGTAAACACACACACACACAACCTGTGCAATATTGTATGTGCAATAAGACTGGTTTTACACTGTACACACTGTAATAAGATACTTAGTATATAGTAATAATTAGGGGTACAGCACAAAGTGCAGGAACCCTATTGTTTTTGTTCGGATTATAATTATTATAATAATAATAATAATAATTATTATTATAGCCATTCCCCGCTGAAAGTGCCTGGCGCTCAGAAACCGTAAAACCCACGGACACGAAACTTAGATGATGACATGTTCAGAAACTAGTAAACACAAAAACAGGATTCATCGGACAGATATGCATCCATGGATTCCTTGGGTCATGCCGAGTCTATTATGCATAGCGGAAATCTTTCCACCATTTAAAAACAGCATGTCTGGACTGCCCTGAATATAATTTATTCAATGAACATTTGCTAAGCCCCATAGTTTGGCCACAATAAATTTCAATTTAAAGTTCACAAAAAATGTCTGGGCCGAGGCCTATTTTACATAATGTGCCATAACTCATCAACGCATTGTGCTATCGTCCAATTTGGTAGATATGTGCAGGGTATGACTCTGAGGCATTGTGAGAAATCTGGCGTTGTTTGGTCAATAGGTGGCGCTATGGCAATCGTATAACTTTCAATGGCTGCCATTTTGTTTTTTGAATTTGGTCCAATTTTCACCAAAATTGGACCACAGCTTGTCTGGACTGCCCTGAATATCCAATGGATTTTATCCAATGGATTTCTGCTACGCCCCATAGTTTGGCCACAATTAATTTTCAAAGTTTACAAAAAATGTCTGGGCCTTTTTGACATAATCAAAATAGCCACCACCACCGCCACCATCAAAATGGTGGCCTGCCACCTACAAATTTGGTCCAAAGAAACAAAATGGCCACCACCAGCCAATCTAATTGCAGGATCAATTAAACAGTGTTAGCAATGGCTGATAGGCATTACATTTGATGGTCATATGCACCAATGTCCCGACAATTACTCTGTCAAATATGGCATCTTCGTTGCCATTTGTCCGTGACTTCTACAGTACATTTGCATTGCATGCTTTATGTAAAAAAATTGGTGCAATTGCTGCGACTAACCTGGACCCCGTGCATTGCTGCATGCAGCTATATTTCCTATAATAATTCATAATTTTTTACCTATATACCATAACAGTAATTTATCCTGTGCATAATATTGCATTTGTATATCTTAAATATATCATATATAATATATTTTGGGCTATTTGGCGGCACGGTGGCACGGTGCTTGCACCGCTGCCTCACAGCAAGAAGGTCCTGGGGTCGATTCCCGCCTGGGGCGCTGTTGGCACCGTGCTCCGGTGAGTTATCTCCCGATCAGGGGCCTTTCTGTGTGGAGTTTGCACATTCTCCCCGTGTTCGCATGGGTCTCCTCCAACATATAAGGACCCAGACCAAAAAAAAACAAAAACGTGCAGAACACTTCCTGTCCTGTCCTGTCCCTGGCCACAACATGGATCTACCACCTGGAATTGGTCCTCGGGCGCAGATGAAGTGAGGGCTGCCCCTGGAGGAGGGACGGCTGGGATGGGAAAAATGCAGAGACTATATATCATCGTTCGCCACTCCCTGCATGTGTGTGTGTGTTGGTTGTCTCCACCCTCTGCATGCGTGTGTGGTAAATGTGTGACAATAAATGATTCTTCTTCTTCTTCTATTTGTATATATCTGACATTTAAATTAAAAATGTATTTAGAATTTTTATCCTATTTTGTTTTATTTTTATTCTCCTATTTTTTGGACTGTTAAGGTTTTTATTTTTTAATGCTTATGGTCTGTACTGGAGTGCACCAAACCTCATCAGAAGAAATTCCTCGTAATGTAAATGTACCATGCAAAATAAAACCAATTCTGATTCTGATTCTGAAGATCTTCAGTGACCCTAGAGACGTCTGTCAGTGACAGTGACTGGGAAAAGTTGCATATTGCCGTCTTCAGTCGCGAGAAGTTGCACATCTTCGCTTCCTGTAAATATCTTTGTTCTTATCTGCACAAGGAGTGCTATGATAGCGATTCTTGCAGTAAAGTTAGCCTATTTATATTCTATTTGGGAGCCTGCATCCAGGTAGGCTCCCACTAGACACAACGTATTTCTGATGGACAATTTTAGCTTTCTCATTTCATCTGAGTGACAATTTGTCACATAATGAAAAGTTACTGTGTTAAAATGTTGTTTTGTTTTCTATGTCGATGCGTGTCAACATCTCCACCAGGTAAAAAAAAATTGGAATTTCTTTTCACTCGCCCCCCAGTTATTTCAGGTGCATGTCGCCATTGACCAGAGCCGGACTGGGCCAGACTGGCCTTGACCAGTTAAGAGCTAAGCGTGATGGGTGGAAAAGACCCCCGGGTACTGTTCTCTATAAGCAACGGGACCTTCCGAGAGGGAACGGAGGGCCACGGCTTCATTACAGGAACTCAGGTGTTAATTCTCTCTTCTCTCCATCTCTGACACTGCCTCTATCAGTGCATGCTTGTCTTTACGTCTCTTGTGTATTTCTTTGCATTTGTTTGTATTGAGTCAATTTAAGCCTCTGTGTGCAGTATTTGAGTGTTCTTTATCGAGCCATCTACCTCAAACACCTACCTTGTACCATAATGTCGCCTTTCGAGTCCAATTTACACTGCATGTAATTTCTGAGGAAGCCTCCAGCGTTTGGAGAACCACATTTAAACACGAGTAACCCTCGCTGAAACGAGGATGCCCGTTCAAACATGAACAACAGCTGTAACATTGTTGTTCCTTCATTGACAGCTCAAACAAAAAACCCATTTATTACAGAATCGCGCTGCGTGTTTAAAAACGGAACTGAAACTGCACACTTGTCAGGGGTCCAACCAGCTAAGACTGAAGGACAGAGAGGAAAAATAAAAATCCATTTCATAAATGCTTCTGATTCGGGGCTCATCTATCTGACATTAGAAACGGTCAGTTCATTTATTTACTTATTTACTTATCTATTTATTCTGGGCTCGTTTCTGCAGACAACAGCAAAATCAAAACCGGGCGGCATGAACACAAGAGTGTTCTTGCGTTTTTATACCTCAAAAGATTGGGATTAGCTCTGATTGAGGTAATCTCTGTGTGTGACAACCTCACTAAAGGAAAAAAATTATAATAATACAGAAAAACAGGCTTAGAAACTAAAAGGTGCTATTTCCTGAAGCTAGGATAAGGAGGTCAAAGCTGTAATTCGGGTGGAAAAGAACAATAGCGGTTTATGATAGGGTCTGTTTTGTTAACTCATCAGAACACCAACGCAGATTCACGTCGCCGTTCGTATTTGGGTTAATTGGGAATGTTTTCCATTTATTGTGGGGACACATTTAGCCATAAGGTCAAGGATAAGGCCAATTACATTAAGAAATAATAATTTTCACCTCAGAAATGTTGGTTTTCTTATGTCTCCCACTAATCCATATTTGTCAATTTCGAATTTGGTGTAAGGGTGGGTTGAGTTGCCATGCGCGATGCAGTACGGATCGCACGGTGCGATTTGAACTACGGAGAACCGCAGAGACAGCAATTCGGTGCCTAGTTATACTGTATGTTCATTTATTATACAGTATATTGATTTAATTTTCTCTTTTATTCGGTCCTGTATTCGTTACTTATTAATTTATCGAATCTTCAATATGACGGTACATGAGGTCATTGACAGAATACCCTTTGACAAGGACAGGTGAAATCAGCGGTCACAGAGATAGAAAAGGTTTCTTTAAACCACACGAACAGAGGGGGGTTATATTGAGTTGAAATAGGTGCAAAAGGTCCGTAGCCTCATAGTGAGAACGTCAGCATTCTGAAGGCGATAGCGCATACAAAGCATCTTCACGATGGATGAACGAGGATGAACGACGTCTTCTTTAATTGAAAGGATAATTGCAGCCATTTACAACCAGGACCTAATTTCCCTGTCTTTTCCCATAACCATATCGATCATCTCTGACCGGAAACCAATGAAATATTTTGGGGTGTTTGGGTGTATTGTTCCGATTTGAGTATCGAGGAGGAAAAGATAGGACGAGTGGCTCCGAAAATGACCGGAATGATCTATTCACTCATTTCAAGAGAAAGTGAGATTAATGCACGAAACGAAATTAGCCGAGCAGATGTAGACTGTAGTGTGAACAGCAGGTCTATGGAGGTGAGATGCTGCTTTCGAGCTGCACACAGCTGCGTTATACCACATGCAATAAAAAAAACACTAAGTGAGGATGTTTGGGAATCACGCGAGGCAACACAGCAAAACGTCTGAAACATTTGAGATGAGCCCTAAGTGTTGGAAAACAATGGATATCCATTCGAGCTTAACATATTGAGAGATTTTCGAGACGGTTCTTTATCTCAGTAATTACATGGTCGCTGTAGCAGAAATCAGATACGACGGCTGAATCAGATCAGCTCCTCGTGCAAATTAATAAATCAGCTCCTCGTGCTGAAATAAATGAATAAATCTCCTACATGGAAGCGTGAGCTGGAATTCATGATTTATGTGCAATGAGCAAAGCGAGTGAAAACGTTGTAATAAGAAGCGAAACCTTGACCCACCTCGTCTATGTCCATGTCTTCGGGGTTGTGCCACATCTGCAAAGAGGCCGAAGTGACGGGTACCACCACGATGTAGTACCACCTGTATGAAAATATTATATTAAATGTTATGCTCTGCCGAATACTGGATTCTGATTGGTCAATCGCGGCAGTCAGCGGTCAGTTATTTCTGAATAACGGCCCATAATAACCATTTGTCACGGCAACCACATCTCCGCCTGGATCCACGTCCCTCTTGCACACTTGCCTACAGTACATGCAACATCTTGATAATGTGCGGCCAGCCGGCCATTATATATATACATATTAAAACACTGTATAAAAAGCCAAAGAGACAACTAGCTATGAAGGTTTTTTTTTTTTTTTTTAAGCAAATCATAGTACACTACAGCTCTATGGCCTTTACCTGCCTAACTCAAATGTAATTGTCGAAGGACATGCCATAATTATTTGTAGTCATTTTTCACATCCCCTTCCATAAACCAGCATGACTTTGACTTTTTTTTGATGGAAACGTTGTGGCGAGGGGCATTCCAACACCGCTTGTATTCTTCTTCTTTTGTTGCTGCGTCGCCTGTGCTCATAATGGTGTACTTGCGGGTGGAACTTTCAGAGAGACAAACACTTGAAACACAATTAAATCAGAGCAATTTTCCAGAAGTCGCTCGACTGTCCTGGCTCGGCCATAATGAAAAACGCAGCCTTCTACTTAAGTTCCATTTTTTTGCACTGGACGGCTTGTTGCTTATTAATTGTGTGGTTTAAAAAAAATACTGTTAAATAAATTGGTTTCTGGCAATTTATTTAAAGGTTTGAATCCAGAGTGGGCTTAGCTTTTCTTTTCGTTTTTTTTTGGGATTTCGGAGTGTAATCAGAGCACTGTCGTGTTAAGGGACTGGATTTTCTCCACCTTCCACTTTACCCAAGTGGAGCTTTCTGAGTTGGTACTTTTGCCTTGAGAGATCAGGGTAGATAAAGGGATAGTTATGAATGTAGGGACTAGAATAGTACTCTTGCCTATTAACACGGATAAATGGGGGAAAATGAACAGGAAATTAGAGAGGATTTAAACTACTAATTACTGTAGCACAAGTAATAGCTCCATTACCATTACCTACATCCTACCTACATTTAAATTGACTCTCAAAACGTCCCAAGAAATTAATAAAATTTTTTTAATCCATATGCGGTCATGTGCCTCATCTTTGCTTTTTTTCAGAGGACTTGGCCCTCTTTGACGGCCCTCTCACCACTGACCTGACTGGGGTTCCGGCGGGGACCCGGGGCAGGTCCAGCGTGAGCCGCCCCCCCTCCTCGGGGTTGAGCGGGAGATGCAGCGGTTTGGTTTTGAGCGCGTCGGGCGCCGTGCGGATGGAGACCTGCTGCTGGAGGCCGCCGGCGCTGTTCCCGCGGCTCATCAGCACGAAGGAGTAGTCGGTCTCTGGCTGCAGCTGCGTGATCAGCTTCCTCTTCAGGTTCCCCTGCACCTCCACGCTCTGCTGGTTGTACAGGATCTACGGGCACGTGGAAGACGGAGGGGCGATTATCGGTGAAAATCAATAGAATTTGATCTTATCTTTCCTGATCTTCTCTCGTCGAGTCTCAAGATTCATCTTTCATTTAGTTTAATGTATTTGATTATATTGCTTTTGATATTTGAGAGACCGTTCTCTACATCCTCTTATTCTAAATAAAGCTTCATATTATTATTGTTATTATTATTTTTAATAATAATAATATTGTATGAGACTATACTATATAATATATTATATATAACATATAAACTTTTTTATTATTATTATTGTTGTTGTTATTATTGTTGTTATTACTATTATCATTTCAGTTGATAGAGAAAGTATATTATTATATATATTATGTATGTTATTATATATAATATACAATTTCGTAACATTTTGAGAGATTACTCAGAACACTTGACTACAATACACTTTATACATTTTTATTGAATTGCGAAGATTGAGTGAGAATATGTGCGAGCACAATGATTCAGCAAAGTTACTCTTTTTGCTTTACATGTCATCTGAAGCTGTGGATTTCTCACCAGATGAACATACAAAAATAATCTCACAACGAAATCCCATTGGGTTTGACTCACCTTGAAAGGCACTTGTGATTGGTAGGTTTCCGGCACTTCCCAGGTTAACAGCACGGAGGTTTTCATCACTGCTTTTACACCAAAGTTTTTGGTGAACTCTGAGGGAGAACAAGAGAGCGAGAGAGCGAGAGAGAGAGAGAGACAGATCAAAGGACGAAGTAGAATCATGTACAACTTGTCTTATTTTACCAGATTTCTCAGACAAGACGTTCAAACTTTTAGTAAGACATAATCTGGATAAAGCCCCTTCCGATCCTGACTAATGGCTTTGTACTTAGTGATCTGAATTTTGATTAGTCAGTGTATTGCTAGAAAATAGTTTTAGAACCCTAAGCACAAGTGTTTTTTTAAATCCACCCGAATGCTAAACTGACAAATTAAGCAGGGAGATCAAGCCCTGATTCGATTCGGCAATAATATAACGTTTTCAAATCGTTGTCTCCATTGTTAAAGGGCGTCTCTGTTAAAGGGCGTCTATGGCAGCTGTTTCACAGTCACAAAGGTGAGGAATTGTTGGGTAAAAGTTGAGTTGAATCCCCTTGTTTTTCCTTCACCATTTGACACACCTGGATAAAAAAAAAAGTCAGAGTCATTAGGAATGGCTTTGAGATGAATGACTTTGAGGGCTTCTCTTTGGGTTTCGGCCTAGCAGGAGTGTTGAAGCTGTATAAATAGAAAGCGATGCCAGTATGCTATTGGCTCCACACAAGCCATGTGTTTGCTCTAAACACAACATGAATAAGTGCTGCACAGGCCCAGGACTTGCGAGGATGGGAGAATTACGTCCCAGCAGTCCGCCTGCTACCAGTCTCCACAAGCAAGGCTGCAATCTGCTTCCTACCCAGCCATCTGTTTCGGAATGTTTAAGCCTGTATGTGTAGGTGTGGGTGCGTGGATGTATATTTGCAATTCAAATGAATTCTGCATTTACTCATATGGACAGGTGATAATATCCATGTGGTAACTATATACAAATATATACACTTTGGATGCATATACTAATTTAGTTTGAAGTTGCCCAAGAATAATGTAAAAACTTTCACAATCTATGCCTTTTTAATCAAGATGAGCCCTCAGATGCCACAATCACCAATGGCCTGCCTTTATCCCCTCGCCCGTAGAGGTTATAAGGCGAGTCGGTCTGTTGCTCCTACAGTAGCTGAGCATGCATGCACGAATTACAAAGAAAGAAGCATCTGCCACAAGTGCCTCAGATGCCCAGGATCTATGTCCTCGGCAGACCCTTAGGGCAGCTGCTTTGGTGCAGAGCTTGCTTGCCCTTGGGCAAGAGTGGATCCATCACCAGGCTATTCCCGATAAGCTCATTCAGGCCTCATATGTTGCTGTGCTGGCTTGGGGGCTTAAGCCAATAGGGCCTAAAAAGGCCTTTTGGTCATTTAAATTCACATTACACACCTGGCATGGAGGTGGACATGGTCCTGCTCTGGATGCTGGGACTGAGGGGGCCGCCGCCCTTGCTAGTGAAGGCTCGCACGCGGATGTCGTAGGTGGTGTCCGGCTTTAAGCCGTGGACCGTCATTTGGGTGTCCGCCGTGTTGTTGGTGATGTTGTGCTGACTGTTGATGTCTCGGTACACGACCGTGTACTGAACGATCTTCCCGTTCCTGTCGGCCAGGGGCGGGGGGTCCCAGGCCAGCTTGGTGGAGGTGGTCGTCAGCCCCACCACGCTCAGGTTCTGGGGGTAGCTGCTGGGCACGTCCTCCGGCGTGCTGACCTCCTTTACGTACTCTTCCCCGTTGCCGGCACGGTTTTTGGCGCACAGTTTGAAGATGTAGGTGGCTCCCTTATGCAGGCCAGTCACTGTGAAGTGGTCATCCGTCTTCTTGAAGTCCTTCACGGTGAAGGCCTCGTCCTCCGCTCTCTTGTACTGAAGCTGGTATCCCACATGCTCCCCCACCATCTCTTTGGGGGGCTGCCACTGGATCAGCGCTGTGTTGCCTATGGTTGTACTGATCATCATGGTGGGCTTGCCTGGGACTGGACCACAAAGAGCAGAGGTTAAAGTACACCAGTGTTCTACTCAAGGCTTAAGTAATCATATCAATTATTGAGGACATACAGATTGATTCTGTTCAAAATGACTTTCACTGTACAGTAGCTGCATTTGAACAATGAGCCAAAGGCCAAATCTACACCTACAACAAAGCCTTTCTTCTTCCTTACTTCTTCTTCCCTAAAATACATATTTCATCTGAGGTGCCACAAAAATACTGTATTAGATAGTGATCTGTATCTGTTATCAGTATACTTTTTACCTCAAGTTTTGTATTGATAAATTCATACCATACAGTGAGGCTTGGCTGACTGCAACACGCGACTGTTCTTCACCGCCTAATGGTGAAGTGCACAGAGCCGCCAGATATAATTGAGCAATATAAATTCTGTCAGGAAACTCTGCTGCAGCAACTCAGTCCTCTGACAAGTCAGAGACACCTCCTGCTTCACAGACTTTCACAAACATCAACGTTTAGAGCCATCACATCTCGGCTGCAGCAGCGTTGGTGGTGCACTAAGTCAAGTATCTGTGACGGCTGAGTATCTCCCAACAGGGCCAGTGGTGAACAATCAGCCGTGTACTCACCATCACTCTCCGCTCGCCAAGAGTTGTCTTTACAGTAAACAGCTCTGCTGACCTTTATGCTACACATGTGAAATTGCTGCTCCTATGCCTTTACCCACCTCCACCTAACTTTTTACTGCCTTGTTGATACAAAATATAAACAGGAAAGAAGACACACTTGTCTCATTTAACAATCCCAGCACTAAATTATTACATTCTTAAACCAACATTCCGCTCCATTTAGTCATGTCTTTTCACAATGTTATGCATTATTTGCAAACACTTTATTGCATGCTTGTGTGGATAAGTGTTGGGTAATGCATGATCTACTCCCTATGAAACGCTCAACTCAGGCAGAAAGTAATTTCTTCCTGTTAACGGAGTGATTAACTAAGGAAGTTCCAAATGGGTATGGTGTGTTCTTTTTCTTATGCTATGATCTCTGTCCTTCGAAGTAGACAGGAAAACTGGCCCCATGAAATCTGACCCGAAAAATTAATGTGAGGTGGGTTCCTTGTTTAGTGTACAAGATATTTTATACAATCCACCTTTCACACACACACACACACTGAAGACTGAACACACACCTGCTCCCGTCGTGGTGACCACCTTTGCTTTGCTGCGGGCCCCGTCCCCCTTGGTGGTGTAGGCCGCCACCGTCACAGAGTACGTGGTCTCTGGCAGTAGGCCTGTAATGATGGCCTCCTGGATGGAAAAGAGAAAGGACGGGAGAGAGAAAGAGAGAAAGTGTGGAAGTGGAGAGAAAGACAGGGCAAAGGAGAGAGGAAGGAAGGCACAGTAGAGAGAGAGAGAGAGTACACCAAGCGTGAAAGATGTGAGCGCAACAAGGTCAAGATGAATGGAAGAAGGGTTTTTTTTGTGAAGAGAAGGAAGGAAATAAAGAAAAAGGCAAAGAGAGGAGAAGAAACAAGAAAATGGAAACGGCAGAGAGAAAAGGGCAACAACATTCAGGCTGAGAAAACAGTGTCAGTTAAATGGCTGCGCTGTCAACCTGCACCATGGGTGCATTAGACGAGTCAAGTGAACAAAACATGCTTCACCTTCACACTTCCAAACCTCTCCAGACACAGACACGGCTCTTTTACGGGGAATAAGTCAAGTGAATGGTGAACACAAAACCAACACACACAACCAAAACACACACAGGACCCCCCCCTCTGTGAGATACTATTAGGTTAGTCTATGTTCCCTGGAATATCGATGGAGCAGAAAAACGATATCAATATTATGGAAAAATATCTCCCTTTTCATCAAGCATTAAGAAGAATTGTACCGCTGTGATAAACACGTGAGAAAGCATCGTGGAATAGATACATTGATTTCTCTTGCAGGGGGCACCTAGATAAAAAGAAAAGAACAAACGGCCAGTGACGACCCAAATCTCTAGGCTTATTAAGAGACGCTTTTAAGAGTTTTTGCAGTGACCCGACTCAAAATGTTTTTCACTGGAGATTTTTTTAAAGTGAATAAGCTGCCATGTGAGACAGAAGGAATAATTGTGCTACGCTGAATAAATGATAATACTCGGCTTCCCGTGATGAGGCCTTCAAATAGTTTCATCTCATTCGGAGCCTGAAGATGCAGCCGCCGAGGTCGTTTATAAAATCCATCACCCTTCACAAGCCGTTACTTCAATGATGTACGGGTACTGTTTGGTTATGATTAGCAATGTCATTTATGTTTTTGTATGGGATAAAAATGTCAAAACACGGCTCATAATGTGTTGTGTGTGCTATAGCCTTCTACTATAAATTTGTATATATTTAACAGACTCACAGTCTCAGAGACAGACACAAAGCAAACTCCGAGCCCGACTTCAGAAAAAGGAATTCTAACCCACACATGCCCCTGCTTGTTTTCAAAGGCCTCATTAAAAACGTTGACATATAAAGAGTGTGTGAGCTGTTGGTGAGTCCATTAAAGCCTCTTTTGGAGAGAGCGAAGGGTTTTTTTTTCTCCTCCCCTCAGCCAG
>OMKR01001118.1:0-10023 GCA_900302355.1 Cyttopsis rosea
GAGCGTCTAAAGGGATGCGAGTTCTTCCCGTTTCTGTGAAGCCGGCGTGTCGTGCCTCACCAGAAGCCCTAAACGTGCCTGCTACGGTGAGCTCTCTGCTGACTCCACTTTCTTCAAGCCAAGAAACTTTCAAGCGAGGAAGCGGGTTCTTCTCTCGAAAGGGGCGCGGTCACTTCCACGAGACTGTAAGACATCCCGGAGAGCCCTTTATTTATGAGTGAATGGTGAGAGTATTTATTACCAACAACGTTTACAGACTCCTGAATTTTTACATGGAAATTAGTTTTTTAAATATGAAACGGTATGCTCGCGTGAGGAAATGTGTCGCTGTTTGAGCTTTTGCACATAAACTTGCCAAATCTATGTCTCGTTTGGACAATCATAAAACTTGAATACCATCCTTTTTGTAAAATCATCAACACTGTTCAGCAGCAGTCTTCACCCGAAACCTTTCTTGTGTTGAGGGCGAATCTCTGTGTTCCCTAATTCCTGTTCGCCGAGTCGGCTGCATTTAGCTCCGGGCAGGTGGGCCTGAGCAAACAACCGCAGGGCCGCGGTCAGAGCCGGGACGGGAGCTGCTGCTCAGAGCCGCCCTTGTTCAGACACACACACACACACACACACACACACACACACATGAATGTGAAGGGTTCAACCACCCACAGACCGTGTCACTAGAAGGCTCTTGTTCAGAGCGGAATTTTTTGGGAATTTATGTTAATGTTAGGAAGCATAGGGAAGAGATTTGGTTTTAACGGTAGTGGATTTCTTGACATCCATTTTACATGTTACATCCTCTCATGTAACACTCGTTTCATTTGGTTTGTTGGGCAATTTAATTGCACATACGAACCGTCATGTAAGAAACCGTCCCGCAAATGTGTGAGTTGCTGATTGGTTGTTGTGTTGCTACAATGACGATCATTTGACTCGTCTATATACCGGGAGCACTTCCACAAGCATCTCATCTGGACACACAATGTGAGCGTAATCCCCCAGAGACCAGCCTTTAAAATGTGCAATAGTGGATCTGGCGGAGTATGGGTCATACGTAGAACGCATTGTCTTACTGAGCGACTTCTTGATTTGGTTCAGATTCACTTTCTTGCATAAAGGAAGTTGGAGGAAGTTGGAGTTATTGAGTCGTGTAATATTCAGTTTTATTGCGTTTGTTTCTGGAACTAAGGAACAATCAGTGAATGGAGCGGTAATTTAAATAATGGACTGTGTGTGTGTGGAAAAAGACTCCCACTGCTACGTGAAGATACGTCTGCTTTTTTTGTGGAAATGAGTCAGATCTGAAACGCTGCGTTGGTGATTCACTGTGAAGAGCGAAGAGCGACAGTCCCTCCTGCCGCGTGCGGTCCACCGATTCAGCGGCATGTTGTCATGAATTGAGCAACTGCAAAATACATTCTGTGGCCAGAAACTCTCCTTTTCAGAGGTTCAGGATATGTGAAAGACAGGTTTACGTGTCACTTAGCAAAAGATAAATGTATACGATGTTGGAAAAATAACACTGCAGTTTGTTTTTATGACTGCGAGGACATTCTTTCTTCCATTTCCCCAAACAAGTCGGCAAAAATGAACCATTCAAAATAAAAAATGAGAAGTTCACGTGATTCCACTGTTTGTTTGGTTTATTTTTTTATTTGTATTATTTTTAATGAAAAATAGAACTGTCCGGAGCCACGGGACCTTGTTGAGCACGCGTACAACAAACACAGCCGTGGAAGCTCAGACGACAGTGACTCGCGCATTTTTTAACAAAAAAAACAACACAAACGACAAAAACAACGAGGCATTTGAGTGCAGGCGTGTCGCCGAAGCCCCATAACTCGTAAAGTGGCAGTGTGAACGACGATAAGTGCAGATAACTGGTACACAGGGCACATCTAAAGGGGCCAGTTGCGATGGGTCAAGCAAAGCGTCTTTTTACCAGATAGACGCATTGTTGTGTTCTTTTCTCCCAAGATGAGACAGTTTACCTTAAGGCAATATACTTGGAAAAAAAGGACATGTGAAGCTTGACATCCATGTACTGCCATACAGTACTTATTCTACTATGTATGATTTAAACCACTTGTTGACCGTGAAGGTTCACGTCATAGTAAGTAATACGAGTGAGGCATCGAGAAACTTTCAAGCAAAGCACAAATAACACCGACACACATGAAAGATTATTCTTGTTTTTTTGTTTTTCCGATCCACAGGTGACTCCAGAAACTTCACAGCCTCTATAGCTTGACATCATCCGCGCAGTTTCATGAGCATGTGACATTTTTGTGTTACTTTGGGGATATACTGTCTTTTTTTCCCCCAATTAAACGGAAATCCCCTCTCGAGATACTCACTGAAATATATCTAAGAGAATGACATGTGATAGCTGAGACACCAGTGCTAATATTTTTTTATTGTGTACAAGAGTGTTGTGAGATGCATGTCATTTATTCCGATGGAGAGTAAAATGTGTGCTTGTCACGCGCTGATGCAAATGAGGCTTTAATGGTTGTGATTGTCCTGAACAGCGGACAGTAAGGCTAGGCTGATGCTACTGTTATTATCACGTACTGACATCAAAACTTAATTCTCTTTACCCCAAGTAGTCACCGAAAGACCATGTACAATCTATGTGAAATGATTAAAATTTAAATGAACTTTGACAAAAACATAAGCCTGATACCACAAACATATATGTACAGTTAACTGTTTTCCGTTTCTTTCATTGCATAATTCTACAGTTTTGTTGAAATATTACAGGTATTTGGTTGATAAATAGCGTATAATCCTGTCAAAGGACAGAAGCAGAAAATGAGGCGACGATTCAAGTGAAGGGGTTTGATGGGGCTTAACGACACCTCGGTACATGAAGGGACCTATGGCTTACGATTCAAGGTAAATTAAATAACAAAACATCTCCTTTCCATGTAACGGTATGCTGTCCTGTTCCTTTAGGATCAGTATTTGAGTCACTCCAATTAATGTTTCTTTCTGTTTTTTCCCCTCAGAATCATAGTGTAACCCCAGAGGATCCGTTGGTTGTGCAGCCAAGTCCATATACACAAAATCCACAAGTAGTCTTTAAGTGTTTCACAGTAACAGCACAATTGCTATCATTTTTTATCTGCCCAAGTCCCCCGAGCTGAGGTCTGTTGACCCCTTTCAGGTATAACTGGCCCACAGCAAGTCAGCGAGTATAGGACAGAGAGCGAGGGAGAAGTGATGGCGTGGCATCTTCAGGGCCTCCAGTGAGAGGCTTCAAAGACAGAAACGGTTGCAGAAGATGTTTGATGTGAGTCATAAACTCCTCCCGCAGTCAAGAGTGTCGCATCTCCGTGGGGTGGCTTGGGTTTCCAAGTTCAGTAGGACGTGAGCCTTGCCGACGGGAGTCTGCCCGGCGACAAGCTTGAAAGAAATGGCCTTTTTTGTTGTCCAATCAGAAGCAAGAAGAAGTCTGTGTGTGAATCATTGGTGTGGCTGCGTCCCAAAAAAACAGCCAAAGCTACTGCTACAGCTCCAGATGTTTTCCTCCATAGGACAGTTAATGTGGAGGTTAGGGTTCTGGAGGAGTTGAAGGAGAGAGTTTTGGCCATGGCTCCCGAGCAGCTCCAGAGGGAGGACACATCACTGCTCCCTCCCCAAGGGTTTTTGAGATGTTAAGCGTGATGTCACGGGAGTCACATCCTCACAAGTTGGATACCACACCGGAATTTGAGCAATTCGGTGCGAATTGGTTGCATGGCAGATGTGGCTCTCAGCTTAAAGTGAAGGTTGTCATTGGTCAACTTCATCAATAGTTTACGTCACATTTAATATCACGCAAGCCCATTGGCTGTCCCATTTCCGCATCTCCTCGATGGAGTTGGGAGCGAGGAGGACCGGTAGCAGTAGAAAAGGACTTTTGGGACGCAGACCGGGTTTGGTTCGGTTTTTACAGACCCAAGCCTTGGACCAATAAGACGCAGCGGAAGCAGAGGGCGAGGAAGCCGGTGCCCAGCAGGTCGCCCAGGGCCGTCAGATAGGGGATGGAGAAGTTGTCCGGGTCCAGGCTCCGCCTCCACATCAGGCGGACGATCAGGTCGGCCACGTACAGGAGGATGGCCACCTGGAGGCAGTAGAAGGTGTGGTTTTATTGGGCGGTCTTGGTTTCACAAGTAAAGATCACATTTCTCTTTCCCATAGAACAGTTGTTCTAGCATTTCCAAACCTTGGTTAGATGTGAATCCCTGCTGGAGTCAAGCAACGGTAAATTATTAGAGCTTTAGGAGATAAGCCGACTGCGAGTCCCAAAATGTATTTGGGACCCGTAGTGGATGAATTTGACACCCCCCTATACTCTACTCAAGTTATGATTTTTGACTTTTACTTTGAAAATGCCTAGTCTGTGCCTCGACTTTGCTAATAGCAGCATCCAGAAGAAAGGAGCCTCTATATCAAATGCTGGCGTCCACGTGCCGTCAGTATGTGCCATGAAGCGTTCTCGCTTCCACGTGGAGTCAGGTCTCAATCTGCTGCCTGGACTCTTTCAGTGCACCGTATCCACTGGGATGTTGATCCGAAGCAAACGCTTAACGTTGCCAATGTTTACAAGGAGACTTTATTCCCAGGGACTAAACAAGTATCGGTCTTCACATCCAAGGACATACAATTCAGTTCCCATTTTGTAACGCCAAACCCCGCAAGCTCAAAACATGTTGGGATCCTGACAGGGTTATGAAAGAAGCAGAAGTTGTCCACACCCGAGACGTTTAAACATCTTTCAACTTCAGAGTCAGGCTATGGGTGGAGGGGTTTCAATGCACACAACCTAGTTGTACGTTTGCATACAGTGTCGATGTTTTACAGCTGCACATGACGCCCTCTACTGTCACAACGTAACGTGGTTTTGTACCGCAAAGCGTCTACATTGACACATTTATTGACATTAGCATTGAAGGAGGCGTCTCTTTACCTGCAGCAGGGCAGCACAGAGGTAGCAGGCGGTGAAGGGCACAGTGATGGGGGCCTCCCCGCCTTGCAGCAGGGAGATGGCGTAGAGGAACACCATGTGCCCGGGAACGACCAGCAGGAGCAACACCCGCGCTGACTTGGAGTTCACGCCTGTAAAGGCAGAGCAGGAGGAAGGACAGCCGTTCCCCATCATTCCCCAGAGCAGATTTAACACACGTGGAGCCTCTTTGTTGTGGTTTTCAGTAGTAAGACGCGGCGGTATTGTCTTGTTTCACACAACAACAGCAAAAATAGCTCAAAGTTAGTTCACAACTTAACTAACTCAGGATATTTCTTGCAATCCACCTTTCTACTTGTCTGTAGCAACGCAAATGCAACGTCTCCCACGTCTAGGCATCCAAGATAACTTTCCAAGTCACCATTTTCATGGGTGAAATATTGTCCAGATGCCTCCGAGACATGAGGCTAAATTTCTAAATTACTGACTTCTATGTTAGTGACTCTTGATGGTTAAAAATGACCAGGAAATCCAGCTGTAGCCAATTTAGATTTGACAGCGGCCCTAACGATAAAGGGACCGAAACAACCTCAGTCAACATCAGCGCACTTTCCCCTGGAGGAAGTGAGCTGTAACTGTATACACATACACAGAACAAACCTTTACTAGTGGTCATGTCTGATCTACCAATTTGACCCGCATTCAACCACTGCCCCTACAATTTGCTTTTAAATGACCACATGAAAATGCTTTTGAATGGGATTCAGTACAGGAAAGTGTTTTGCTTGGAAGCCATCCAGTTGGCCTCACCTGAGGAGAAGAAGGTGATGCAGGGGTTTGGCCAGTGCTGCCTCATCTTGTAGGGCAGCACCCCTGGGATACTCCAGAAGTGGAGGTAGGTGGAGATCCTGCTGGCCTGAATGGCCACCAGGTTACCGCCCACACCTGGAGCGAAGGAGCAGAAGGGAGAGAGATGGGGAGATGATTGTAAAGTTAAGTGAGAGATGTTCAGCGTATACAAGCGTATACAAGGCTCCTGTCGCACCGATTAGTCAGCTACCCAACATCTGAGTTCAATAAACAGCAAGTGCATTTTCTGTGTGAGAACCAACGACTGTATATACATTGTAGCTGGAACTGTGGCCTTCTTGGACACCGCCAAGTTACGTGTGCTTTTGCATTCGATGAAAAGTGAAACCAGAGTAGAAACCAGAGCAAGCGCCAAGCGTTGAGGCCGGGTGTTCGGAAGTGGCCCTAGATGCTGCTCCAGAAAATTCGGACTCAGTGGAAGTCAATGGAAAAAGAGGAAACTTAACACTAGAAATAGTCAATATTTTTTTGACGTTAGGGTCTCAATAGCTAAGTTTACTTATTCTGTCTGGGTGGTCATTTTGAAAATGGCTGTTCAATTGTTGCAACAAATACAACCAGGCCCCCAGGAGGATATCCGGGTGGCATGGTTTCCTTGATTGACAGATCTCTGGTTCAAGTTGGAGCAAGGTGGGCGTGTTGCTTCCTTCCCTCAACTGTCTGGTGGGTTTTCAAGACTCTAAATCTATAAAGCTCTGGCTCCATACTACTCTACCAAGATGGTTATGAGCTTATATTGTAGTTGGAATATTGCCTATGCTATCAGTCAACACAATGACTGATAGCATTTTATCCGCTGCCCCAAATGACCTATTTTATAAAGTAAATACAATTTTCATGCGAGTGACGACCAAGAAGATAATGTTCCGTTTTTCGTGACGGTTAACCAACCGTCACGAAAAAGAGAACATTTTCTTCTTGGTAAACACTCTTGTTTACAATCAGTAACGGTCGATCTTTTATGCAACAGCTCGCGTGCAGCATTGCCAGTTTATGAAACGGGCCTGACATCGGCCACACTGTGTCCAGATTTCAGAAGACAGCGGGGACTGCTGTTGAAAAACTACCCGGCCTAATCAAAGCTAAACCTCTGGGCAAGCAGAGAGAACACATTATAAAGCAAAAGGAAAAAACAACAAAATACAGCACTACCACAAGGAAATACAAGACTTAATGCCCGCTACTTCTGGAAAACAAGCATGACGCATGGAAAGCAAAATGACAAAATAAAAGTATCACATCGTTCTATAGCTCAATGAAATGTAACCAGGACCTCCGGCTGTCTTTGCAGTGATAAAGATAAAGATAAAGTATTTTTTTTTGTTGGTTTTTTTATTGATTATTATTTATTTGCTACCAAGTCACTGGGTCGGTAAGTGGTTTCCAACGTTTAACGGCACGGATTATTTCACCTTTGTGCCGTTTGGTTCCCTTCCACTTGAGCTTTTAATTCATTACCCATTCAACACCACATTTCTGCAAAACGCAGAAATCTTTGGGGTGCGACTCCCTTCACTTTGGTGCTGACAGGGAGATCTGTGCCAAATTCTGTTAGAATTAGACACCTTATCCAAGTATTTACCCAAGACAGATGTTCTTGGAAAGATTGGAAAAGGACTCGAGGGGAGTTTGGTAATACCCAATGTACTGTTCTGTGCGAGCCAGCGGGAGAGAAAATGGGAAATTAAAACCAGACTGGTGAATTTGGGATTCACAGATGACGGGGACAACGAATGGGATAGAGATACAGACAGAGAGAGCAGAAGAGAAGAAGATAGACAATCAGACAGCGACATTTCACTGCTATCAACGTTTTTATGGTTTAGGCAATGATAGAAACATTACATTCAATTTAATTACTGCTGCTAAATGAGGTCTTCACTCACCACAGTGGTTCCTAGAGGGTAAGCGTGCGCCGGGCTTAGCCAGACTCAATTTCAGCCAGAATTAGATGAGGCGAGCCGTCTAGATGACATTCAGCTCACTGGGAGAGACGCAGGCGGCGCTGTGGTTATTCAAGCCCTTGGCAGCGATGCCTGTTTAACGTTGGGAGTATGGGCCATTTGTGATATATTTTGACTTTCCCTGCAGCTCTTAAAGATCCCCCCAAAAAACGAGTCGGAATCAGGCGCGGACGAGCCGGTTTTCTGACGTCATAAAAATGTGGCTAGTAAGGCTGGAAGATTTTGGGGAGCAATTAGTCCGAATGGGAATCAACGTTGTAAGGTTGCACTTCACGATGTTTCTTTCCATTGTAAATAGATCGCTCATGCGGCTGACAAACTGTGTATGTGTGCGTTTAATTTGCATATTGTCGAAACCGTGAATTTCCTATAAGGGTGGAGATGCTGAAGTCGAGTTTTTTGGCGGAAAACACTTATTTAAAACATTAATATTCAACATATAACATTTTTAAGTTTGAAATATGGGTGGAGAGGGCCTTTCTACTCAGCCGCTCAAAATCCCCCTGCATGCATCACTTTGCTTTGAAAATGAAATGTCAAATGCCGTTTTCATTTTCTAATTATTAGAAAACTGCATTATAATTATAATTGTGACTTAAATATTGCTTGCATGAATGGAAAATGAGGTTACATTGTTTATATTGCATTTAAATTTTCTAATTTGAATTAACATTTGAACAATGTCCACTGTACAGCGGGGTACGACTTTGAAAATGAAATGTCAAACAGCTTTTCCATTTTCAACACGTATGTGGAAAATTATAAAGCTATTGTGGAATTATATTTTCATTTAGTCCCCTATAGGCTTCCTATCGGCCCTGTTGTCTCTCTCTCTCCGGTTCTCATTCAGCTCTGATAGCTGCTGCCCTCTTCCTTTGCTTTGACCCTCCTTCCTGTGATCCCTTTTTCCTTCTTGCGTATTCCACGCAGGTTTACCTCCCGACTTCTCACGTGTTTCCGCAGAGAAGAGACTCCACTCACCATTAATGACCGGCGTGAACACGGCCATGCCCTTGAAGTTGGGGTCGCTCACCGTCTTGTCCAAGATGAGGCCTCCGAAACTGGAGGGAACGCAATAGGATGAAATACACTCAGAAAACAGATCCACGCTCTGAGCGCTTTGCCCCCGCTGGACCGATGTGGACCCAATGGCCGATCGGAAGCCTCGGTTAACTTGGCGGAAATAAATTACAGCCGTTCTACATCGCCAACGATTTTCCATGCAATTTCTTGCAATTTATAGATATTGGTTTCATTGGTTTGCAGTCCCGCGGTGGAACATTTGTATCGCAAAAAGATTATTCAGATCCCCCGACCACCCGCTGCCGATTCAATTTCTTTCGGTACGCAGAATCACAAAAACCACAGGACCCAACTTTCATGCAGGGATTTCGTGTGGAAACATTAAGAAATGGTTTCAGGACCCTTTTAGATATCAATGCAGAGTTAGTGCTTGGACAAAACCAAGCCAGTCCCCCCCTATAATAATAAATATAACAAATATAAAAGCATATAGATCAGAATAATCATCCTAATATTAGTCGTTGTTTAGAAAAGTGCATCGTGTCCCTCGTCTGTCAGTACATCTATGTCTTTTAAGAGAAGGTAAGATAGTACTTTATCGATCCCCGTAATGGAAATTCTGGATTTATAGTGAGAAAATGAAAGGAATACAGCGTGCTAGATTGAATTCACATGCATCGCCTGTGTGTGTGTGTACCTGCTGATGGACATGGCCACTATGACAGGCTGCCACCCGGAGCGCAGCACCTCCCTGATCTGGGGGCTCTGCCGGGCCACCGCCGCCCACAGCGGGATCAGAGCCAGGAACACCACACACACCAGCGGGGACAGGTACCATACATCTGCCGGAGTGGGAGGGCAACACAGTGGGTGTAAACACAACAGAGGCACACACACACACACACCAAGCGTACGAGCCCGGTTGACCACATAAACAAAGGAAGAGCGGAACCACATGTCTCTGATAGAATTCACAGAGCTGCTGAACACACATATACACAGTGTGACCAGAACACACACACACACTAACGGGGACAGGTACTATTTATCAGAGGGGAGAGAACATAGGGTTAGGTATAGGGCAAACACAGAGAGAAGGATCTAAGTTAGGAAGGTCAAACACACCAAGAGAGACGTACCATTCATCACACACACACACACACACACACACACACACACACACACACACACACACACACACACACACACACACACACA
>OMKR01001122.1:0-10014 GCA_900302355.1 Cyttopsis rosea
GTTTGGCCAGGAAAAGACTCACTAACATGTTAATACCACAGTGTTGCTGCTCCAGTCAATGAAAGGCAACCCTACTACCATTTCCAAATGAGGGAGAGAGAGCGAGAGAGAGAGCAAAAGAGTAAATGGGAGAGCTATCCCTCATATGCAACTATCAGTGCATGTTTATTCAATAATATATTTAGCTGCATACACTTTATTTTTTATCCCTATGTGGGTAATTTGCATAATTCCCTTATTTAGGAAGTAGCCACACAGTAGAGTGGAACACTCAAAATCATGTATTTTATTTTTTCACATCTGTGTGTTTTTTGTGTCTGACTCAGATCGAGTGGAGATCTAAATTCTAAAGAGCGCGCATAGTCAAGCCAAGCTTTTTTGAATTCTGCACTTGCTTTTTTCCTCGTGTGAATCCCAGGGACCCAACACAAGAGAAAGGGGGCGGCTTTCTCCCATGGGGACACTGATAAGTCTGAAGGTATTTTTTTTTCCAGAGCTCCCACTCTTGATGCATGGATTCTTTTGTTCTTTTTGTAGTTTTAGTGAACTAACCTTGCACATTCCCTCGGGCTTACTTTCCTCAGAAACCTCAGTGAGTCGCTCAAAAGAAGCAGATTAAATTCACTTCTCTTTAACCTTAATCACATATCTTTTATTTTATACCTCATTCTTCCTGTTATCGCAGTATCACTTGAGATGCCATTGTATCTCTGTCTAGAGGAATGATTATCTGCTTGTCTAGTTCCCACTTTAGGACAACAACAGCTCTCTGTGATTATAGAACGGTTAAATTTTTTTTAGCCAGCAACAAATCTATTGCCAGATCTATTGCATTGAATGTTGCATACAGACAGTGATACAGATCTAATGACGGAAATGAACTTAACAACTGAGGAGGACCTAATTCAACTGCCTGCATATAATATTCAGTTTTATTTTATGCCTGTGCATGCTGACAATATGATACTATAATTGCCTTTTAGAAAATGGAATTGGTATTGGAAAAAGTATTGAAGTACCAAAACCGATATTAGAATCAAAGTATCGTACCATATCGTATCGTATGGACATCGGTATTGTGTTGGTATCGGCATCTGTATCGTGTCATATCGGTATTGGTATCAGTATCGTATCAGTATCGTATCGGTATCGTACCGGCATCAGTGGATGTATCTGTATCAATATTGTATTGGTATCGTACCGGCATCAGTATCGGTATCGGTATCGGTATCATATCTATATCGCTTCGTATCGGCATCGGTATTGTTATCGTGTCAGTATCTGTACCCGTAGTGAAATCTTTTAAGCGATACCCTCTGCTAGTTGCCATCGGCGCTTCAAAACCATAAAGCTTTACCATGCAGTCTTCAACCATGTGTCACTCTAAACATTGTATATGTTGGGAAATTCAGTTTTATGTGTGTGGGGCGGGGCGTTCTGAAGGTCCACCCGTTGCCATTTTCTCCATCATGTTTTATTTATAGTTTTCTTGTTCAGCATGTGTGTTTGTTGACTGATGTTGCAGACATAAGGGACTCGGAGGCCCAGCCCGTCATGGTCTACATCCATGGAGGGTCTTACATGGAGGGCACAGGGAACATGATGGATGGCAGCGTGCTCGCCAGTTATGGAAATGTTATTGTTGTTACGCTCAACTACAGGGTCGGCATACTAGGTGATGTATCACAAATATCTTCTATGGCTATACTATAATTATTGATCCGATACAATGTGTACGAAAAATTCCCGAAAAGTCGTGGATGAAAAGGTATAGGTGTTGGCTTGTATGGTCACACAGCAAAGCTTGAGGTGCACATTGATCCCAAGGGCAAGAAGTGCGACCACTCGGGTTGCTTCCTATCTTTCCTTTTGTAGTTTTATCCAATCTAAGTTAACATCAATATCCTCTGGCACTAAAATGAATGATTATGAGATGGTTGGTTAACAGCCAAGAGCGAGATAATTTGTTTTCCACACTATATGAGAATATGCAAAGGTAGGCAAAACTGTTAAGAGCCCAGTGGTGACTATGCTGTTCTGAAATTCATACAATAAGCCAAAGATAAGTTGTTGTTTTTTTTCTCCAAATGTATGCAGGACATTAACTATGAGCATTCTGGAGTCGAGATGAAAAGCCAAGATTTGCCTCGGATAACATTAAAATTTCAGGGCTGGCCGGAGTTTTCTTTCATTACCCCCACAAGAACGCTAATGCTTGCATCTTTACCGAGAAGCGTCTGAAGTAGTGAAGACACTCTGGGAAAGAGCAGAGGCGTTATTGGGTCGAAAGAAAAGCATTAAGACAGTGTCAGTTAATCTGGCAGCCCAAGTGGATACTCTCATGCCGCTAAAATATACCCGCTCCATTACTCATGCTATTCTCTCTGTGTACATTAGGTTTCCTAAGCACTGGCGACCAAGCGGCCAAAGGGAACTATGGGTTGTTGGACCAAATTCAAGCTCTGCGTTGGATCAGTAAGAACATCGGTTATTTCGGAGGGGACCCGGGGCGTATCACAGTCTTCGGATCTGGAATCGGTGCTGCCTGCGTCAGTCTGCTGACTTTGTCCCACCACTCAGAGGGTAAGGATCAAGGAAATTACCAGCGAGAGCCGTGCCTGATAAGGTTCCGTTGCGTTGATCAACACACCCAGGGATTGTTATCGCTCGCCGTTTTAGAGAGCTTGATGCGACCTATGAAGAGACGTTATGCATTAATCTTCCCCAAATGAACACTAACATACGCTTTCATGATGATGATAGTATAACTAATGGAGATATATCAACGGTGCAATGTTTGGTCTTATGTAAGGGCTTAACACGATGCTTAAGAAGTCTGCTATTAAACCGAGTCTAGATGATTTTTGAATTTGAATGGTTTTCTGGGCGATGTACAGTTCTAAATGACCTGTCAAACAGACAAAGTGCTGCAAGAGTATAGGATAAAGGCTGTATTGGTGAAGTAAGTGATGGGATGTTCTTCCTCCCCTTTCATCTAATCAGCCTAAAAGCTTTGCCTCTTTAAGTGTGAACCTCGTAAAGCGGCATTCCCAAGTTATACGTTTGATCATCTCATCATGGTTGTCTCTCCGTGTAATATGCTCTTCCACCCGATATATTTGTCAGGGTTTTTGACTTGGATTTGTTTACCTCTAACAGTCACAGTAGGGTTCACAAATTCATCCAAAAATGTATCCACCCTCATTAAAAGTCTTGGAAAAAGAACATTTAGGCCCCCAAGAAATTGTGCTCTCAGAGGGAGTCCCTATGGGGAGAGGTTTGTTTGGGGGTAAATTAAGCCAAAATATCACATTTCAATATTTTTATCGATTTGAGTGAAATTATTCTGTGTACTGTAACTTCTTCTAGCCGTGGTCGTTATGTTATAGCATTCATTCAAACCAATATAACATATATACCAATATAACCATATCACCACCCACACCGCATACCAGGACGCATCGCATCAACGACCCATACCATACTTACGTAGCGTCCCAAGAGGAAATGGAAACTTCCATCCTGGCAACGGTGCCGTCCTCGAGCCGCTGACCTAGACAGGGCCTATGCAGCGGAAGGAGTGGTGTGTTTTTATCATAGCCGGTGATTCTGCGCCGACTGTCCTTTGTGGGACAAGCGTTTGATGCTCCAGATCAACTGCAGCAAATGCACAGAGATCTCCTGTAGCCTTTGAAGCAGACTGGCTACTGCCCTTCAAGTCTAAAAAGAATTACAGGAAAAAGGGTAGTTAGGGCCGAGGAGGCTTTAACACTACCCACGCACTTCCTTCAGCAATGTTGTATTTTCAGCCGTATGGGTGTAAATATAATATTACTTGTATAATATATTATATCATTTATGATATGTTGCTGGTCTTTTTCAGTAGACAGATTTGGTTCATATGTTAAATACTGGGATTAAACACCTTTGTTTCGTCTTAAAGCTGCAGAAGATGAGGCTACATATTCTGTGCACTCGTTGAGAATGCAATCAATAAGCTTTGTGTGCAAAATCGCATTTTAAATATCTTGGGTACAGACAACCCTCATAACTCACAACTCATACGCTTGCAGGAAACACAGTTTTTTTTAAGAAGGATACATACTATGACACACCAGGTATGGGGTAATTACCCAAATCCTTCCTGGTAACAAGCCTTGGAGTGGATAGAAAAATCAATGTTTTAGTGCATGAGTACACACATGTATTTCCTTTGAGTATTGTGGAACATTAAGCCTTTGTGCACCCATGAAGTATCCCGTTCCTTCGTTGGCTAGGGGGTAAAACGATGAGATTTATACTAGCAGCTGTTCAGAGTCCTGTGAGTTATGCCTATATCTTTTTTCGTGTGATTTTGTGTCTCCGCAGGCCTGTTCCACCGAGCCATCATCCAAAGTGGCTCAGCGCTGTCCAGCTGGGCTGTCAACTACCAGCCTGTCAAATACACTCGCATGTTGGCTGAAAGGGTCGGCTGCAACGTCCTGGACACGGTGGACATGGTTTCCTGTCTGCAGAAGAAAAGCGCTAAGGAACTCGTGGAACAAGACATCCAGCCCGCTCGCTACCGCGTGGCTTTTGGACCGGTCATTGACGGGGACGTCATCCCGGACGACCCGGAGATCCTGATGGAGCAGGGCGAGTTCCTCAACTACGACATCATGCTCGGCGTCAACCAGGGGGAAGGCCTGCGCTTCGTGGAGAACGTGATGGACCTGGAGGACGGGGTGTCGGGCAGCGACTTTGACTTTGCCGTCTCTGACTTTGTGGACAGCCTGTACGGTTATCCAGAGGGGAAGGACACGCTGAGGGAGACGATTAAATTTATGTACACTGACTGGGCTGACAAGGACAACCCGGAGACGAGGAGGAAGACCCTGGTGGCTCTGTTCACCGACCACCAGTGGGTGGAGCCCTCGGTGGTGACTGCCGACCTCCACGCCCGTTACGGCTCGCCCACTTACTTCTACGCCTTCTACCACCACTGCCAGAGCCTGATGAAGCCGGTGTGGTCCGACTCGGCCCACGGAGACGAGGTGCCCTACGTGTTCGGCATCCCCATGGTGGGCCCAACGGATCTCTTCCCCTGTAACTTCTCCCGGAATGACATTATGCTCAGCGCTGTGGTCATGACTTACTGGACCAACTTTGCCAAGAGTGGGTGAGTAAAAGTTAAACAGATGAACCCTGACTGACCTTTGGGCAAATACGTTATTAGAGCTGTTAACACAACCATTTTATTGGGGGAAAATATAGAAATCAATATTCATAGTACCCGGAGTTCAAATAATTTTAAATTAAACTCACGGGTGTCATGAATTTTAAAACCTGGAAACCTTTATTATTGCCCATGTTGACATAAAATTACTTTCTTTTTTCACATGTCATTTGGGCTCTGGTATTTTTCATTTTGGTGATACCCACACAATTCCAGTTATCACTTGAAACAGTGGAAATAATCTATTATTATTTGTAGAGTTAACAAGAGGTCATTTTTTATTTGCCCAAATTGCTCTGTCATTGCTATTTAGGGACACTGCATAGAAAAGATGCAATTGATGGACTAATTCTCACATATATATGATGTACGATATGATGATACAATGTCGCACGTTTCTATGAATTGTTTTTATAAGACGTTTATAATTGCTTAGTAGACACATACCATAAAAATATAAAGTTATGAGAGTGCGCTTGGTTTGCAGTGGAGTTCTACCCCACTGCAGTCATCCATCATGTACTGTAAACGCCAGTAGGAGTGAAAACAAAGCAAGTCAGTGTGAGCTGTTTGTAAGTGTCTGGCAATAAGGGAATACTGAGCCCTTGAGGAGGGACGGCAACACTGCAGCTCCTCCAGCTGCTGACGTTGTTTGGCATAGCACTGAACAAGCCCTCCACCATTTGCAGTTGTCATGGCAACATACAGCAAAATTTCCTCTATTAACTTCTATTTGCTTTGAGTAAAGCCAAAAGTCTTGTGTGTGTCTTGTAGGGATCCTAACAAACCGGTGCCCCAAGACACAAAGTTCATCCACACCAAGGCCAACCGCTTCGAAGAGGTGGCCTGGTCCAAGTACGACCCCTTCGACCAGCTATACCTCCACATTGGCCTGAAGCCTCGTATCCGTGACCACTACCGCGCAACCAAGGTGGCCTTCTGGAAGCACCTGGTCCCCCACCTCTACAACCTCCATGACATGTTCCACTACTCCTCCACCACCACCAAGGTCACCCCGCTCGACTCCACTCAGTCCAACGGTCGGAGTAAGTCCACCGGCACCGGCCGGCCGCCAGTGTCCACCGCCCACAACGCCAACGGGGACGGGGGGAAGGAGATGGGCCCTCTTATCATGCCCAACCCGAGGGACTACTCCACGGAGCTCAGCGTCACCATTGCAGTGGGCGCCTCCCTCCTCTTCCTCAACGTGCTGGCCTTCGCCGCCCTCTACTACAGGAAGGACAAACGCAGCCACCAGGACGCGTCCCAGCAGCCCAGCCCGCAGCGCGAGAGCAAAGGCAACAACGTCAGCCACGCCACCACCATCGACGAGAGCCTGTCCCAGCAGATGAGCCAGTGCGACGCCCTCCACAATCCCCTTCATGCCTCCCCTAGCCTGGACTACTCCCTCAGCATGCGCCGCACCCCTGACGACATACCTCTTATGACCCCCAACAACATCACCATGATCCCCAACTCCCTGATGGGCCTCTCCAACATGAGCCCCTACAGCACCTTCCCTGCCGGCTACAGCTCCGCCGGCCTGCCCAGCACTCACTCCACCACGCGGGTATAATACATACACGGAAACGCCAAGCCATGTTTAGGCTGCGTAGGTAAAATAGAATCGAACACGTTCATGCTGTCTTGCTGTCGGGCGGTTCTTACCACCGCTATTCTGCCTTTGCTTTTCCATTATAGGAATTCTATACGCAGTCAATTTATAATAATCATTTTCAAAGGCAGTCTAAAATTAAGAAAAAAAGAAAAAGCAAGACAATGCATTTCATTTTCCACTTTGGCTTTTTTGGAACTTTATCTAGTAAGAGCTCAGTATAATGTTTATACAGTTGGATTTGTATTGAAAGCTTTTTTCTTACTCTGTGATATCTATTTTGATCTCCGATGTGGAACAAAGTGACATTACAACTCATGGTGGAGAGCGAGGATATCTAGGCAAAGCTGTAAAGCAGTATTAATATCAAGCTATTTTATACACATTTCTCATTGTACATTACTTATTATAAAAAGGTATTTTTACTGTAATTACTTGTCTTGTACGCTAACTTGCCCACTCCCCACCCACCTGCTGGGAACCCACCCACTGGGAACTACAGTTATGTAACTACAATAAATTGAGCTTTTACTGGAATCTGGATAACTGTCTGTGGTAACAATGTCCAATTTATCCAAAATATTTCTAGTCAATATGCATAATATACCCCACTTTTGTGTTTGTGTGTGAGTGTGTGTGTGTGTGTGTGTGTGTGTGCGCGCGCGCGTCTGGGTGTGTTTGCGTTGAGTGTGCCATAAAATTATTACCTATTCATTTGAGCATCTGTAGTGTTGTGCAGTTGATCGTATCTTATCTGCTATATTCTTGTTTTACGTCTCTTAATTTGGTTCAATACATTGTAAAGCTATGACTTCTGCTTCATTAGAAAAATTGGCATCGCTTAAAGTTGTACTCTCATACTAAACTCATAACAAACTCATGCCTCCTTTTGCTCGGCTTGATTGTATAGAATAAACTTAGACCAACATTTTATCTCTGTTTGTTTATAAATGCTGTATGGTCCTCGGAGAGAAAACTGTAAAAACACTGTCGTTTTATGTGCGTGTACCACTCGAGCTATTCACATCGGGGAAAGTCTACGAGTCTTGCAAAACTTTTAGGTTGTTACTCGATTCTCGCAGAGACAATAAGCTATCTAATAATTATTAAGGTTCTTTTTATTTAAAGGGGTCAGTCTTTACTGCTGCATTTGTGAGGATGGACATACATTTTGATATTCTTAATCCTACCATGTCATAATGTTAATGAGCTGCATATTAAAGGATTTTTGGAACTAATGATGAGTTATGTCAAATATTCAACCCTCTTCTTCATTAATAATGTGTCAGTTGATAGTTAAATGATTTGAATTAAAGTGGTAATCCGTGAGATTATTTTGTGAAAAAAAATCCGGGTTTGATATATTACTTACTTTGTTGGGGAAAAAAATTAAGGATTCTGGGATTTATAGTGTAATCCACCCAACACAAATAACCTCATGGATTACCGCTTTAAAGAAATGCTTTAATTAACAATGAAGTTTTTAGGAAGATGCTTTTAGGTAAATTAGACCACGAGAACTTTTACTTATGCTTTTTGAAAATGGGAAACTTGAATTATAGTCCCACGGGTCTTAGTGTTGTTGTTTTTTTTAAATATTTTTGAATATAATTTTATTTAGAACTGCTTTTTGCAATTGCCGCAGTACATGCAAAGCAGTAAGTTGCCTTCACTCTTAGGGTGGGAGGGAGAAAATGAAGCGGTGAGTGTGGTAGTGGGGTGTGGTTTTGGCACCATCTGCAGGTGGGGGAGCCAGCAGTGGACGCAGCTGTAAGGATTGAGCCGATGCGACTTTAAAAGCTGCTGTGCATTTGGTCTTGGAACGTCATGAGACCCCTGTTTAATATTAGTTTGTTTTTTTTGCCGAATAGGACTCGCTGCTGATTTTTCCTGAGTTCCGTCCATTATTTTACCTGCACTGTACAGAGACTCAGTCACAGGGAGGCTTCCTGTTTCTAGTCTCTTACATTAAAGAGCTGATCTGCAGAACTGCCGATAGAACAAATTCTTGTTTCTTGTTTTTGAAAAGGAGTTGTAGCGTGTTTTAAACATTTGCCCCATTGAACTGCATTTAAGTCCAGTGAGAAGCTGCAGCAGAGTGGTAAGTGCAAGGTACAGTAAGTGCAACATTGTGAATGAACAGTTAAATATGATGGGAACCAACGCACCACAAATCCTTTAAGATGAACGTCCATCTCCATGATATACATATATACATATTTTTTAAACAAATCTAATATTTTAAGTATAGTCGACTCATATTCCACACATAGAACTCACTTAATATACTTTCAAACAACTGCACGGTACTTTATCCCATGAAGCGGCCGTGGGAATCGCTGCCAGATTCATGACCTCCACGCTTGAGGTTAATTCACCCTTCCCTCTTTTCTCTTAATATTTTTCTCAGAGGCCCGACTTCCTCCAGGTTTCTCATTTAGGTAAATGTGGAGTACTCTAATCACTCCTTTGTAGCTTACACTTTGTATTGCGGGCAAGGTTTGTTTGAGCTCTCCGAGGTGCTGAAATGCAGTCCTCTGCGGATCTAATTATTTCTAAAGAGCGCCCAAGCCGTCAAAAGTGAACGCGAGTTGTAGACCTAGATAAAAACTTCCACCGCTTTTAAAACATCTTAATAGAAACGCAGGGGGATAATTTGCCGTGAGCAATGGACTGACAATGGGCGAAAATGTACTAGTTCCTGCAATTGTCTTGTCATTTTCTGACCGCCGCCGCTGACCGAGGCCGAACCAATGCCGACTGTATCTACGGTAAATGTGTTTTTGCAGAAAGAAATTCTTACAAATAGGAATTTCTCAGGTGTACGTCCAGTTGAGTTGGCAAACATCAGCTGCTTTAGCAACAGTTGGGGTGCATCGGGCCCCGGGCTCTTCAAAAAACAGGCGTTCCACTGCAATCCCAGTTTCAATGAATCTCGTCTGAGATTATCGCGCCGCATAAGGCGGCAACCAAACAAGCGAACGACCTTTGAGCATCTTCCTTTGATCCCTTAATACCCCAATTTCACCATACGGGTGAACGCTGAGGTGACTTTGTGAAACTGCGTCGGTCACAGACTAAAAATGGCAAATTTGAAATGGGATGAGATGCTCCTCTAAAATGATAGCGTGGTGTTTGCTCCCGCTCCACACTGGCGCCTTTGTACTGAACTCAGCTTTGACAT
>OMKR01001123.1:0-10858 GCA_900302355.1 Cyttopsis rosea
ATCCATTCTGGAAATGTTTATTACGTTACGATTTGAATAACAAAACCACAGGGAATATCACAGGTGTTTTTTTCAAGGACTTTTCAAGCAATTAGACACAAAGGGGGTTATTTTCAAGGTATTCCAGTAAATTTCTGAGGACGAAATCCAAGCACTTCAAGTACCTCAAGGACCCAGTAAGAACCCTGCTACACACACAGGCTGCAACTTGGGTACCTGCGTGGCCTCCAGAATGAAGTCGTGGATGATGATCTGCTCCTCGTTGGACAGGCACAGTCTGTCCTTGCTGATGAGCGTGACGGTGAAAGCTAAGCAGTTCATGGCCTCTTCCCGACTCGGCCAATAAACAAATTCATCCTCTGCCTGCGGATCAGCAACAGAGAAGAAGAAACTCGTTCATTCTTCCGACATCGGTGCAATGCAAAAAACTGGATTTTTATTTGATCTGAACTATTTTCACTAAGGATTTGACTCTTTCAGTATCTCTATACAAGTTTGAACAAGAGAACTATTAACATGCTGAAACATGAAGTGCGTTATTAGGTATTTTAGGGTATTTTTAGGCACTCACCAGGCTCTGGTTGTCGGGCAGCATGACAATAATCTGAGCGTTGTGATCCCAAATCATCCTCCAGAAGTCTGTGGTGGTGTGAGGCAGAGGATGCTGGGTAATGATGAACTCATTACTCCTGTAATACCCCTGAGGTGAAAGGTCAGACAGTGGCCTTCATCAATTAAAGATCAGTCGTGGTAATTACTGACTGTGTGTGTGTGTGTGTGTGTGTGTGTGCGTGTGTGTGTGTGTGTGTGTGTATACGAAATACAGTAATCACTTTGATTGACACACTAATGGATACATGGTCAAAATTGCAGTCAGTGAGTAAATACGATATAATTATATTTGGGATAATTATGTTTGTGGTGAAGTAACAGTGGAAACTGTCCGGATGAAGATACAAAAGAGAGGAAAAAACACTCAAAAGAGATGATGTATGTAGGATGGATTTAACAGCAATATAGAATGCTCCAATCATATGTCAGTAACAGTAAATCAGATAACGTTAGCATGCCTTGCTCTAGGTGTGGGGCCGTACCATTATATAAGACGCGTTAATGTAATCCGTTCCCTTCAGGCCGGGCAGGGGGGACAGGCTGACCCGGGCTCGCTCCGCTGAGAGAGAAAGACACATAAAGCCGATTTTGAGTCATGCTCCAGCCCTGCAGAACATTTTAATAGCTAATGATTCACACCATCATGATCCTGCGTTTCTGTCGCTATGGTAACAAGTCCTTTCCATCAGGCTGCAGCCAATGCAATGACGGTGTGTCGAACATAAAAACATACAGGATTATAAGCAAGCACTTTCAGTAAAACGTCTTTGCCCTGAGCCTCAAGAGCTTCTTAAATTCTGAATGTGAAAATGGGGTGAAGGAATTCTATGCAGACAATATTATGGGATACTAACAGGGAACCACGGTGGAGTTCCTGTTCTTCTCCTTGTTGCAGGCTTTCTGGGCGCTGAAGCACTCGTCCAAGCGCATGTTGCAGTGAGTCAGCAGCTGGAAGACGGAGGAGGGGGATACACAAAGGAATATGATTAACTGTGTCATAGGACACTGTTTTATTCATCACAATTTATTATTTAAGAAACATCCAAAAACACGATATTTCACAATGATGTTTATGCCGGAGATTCAGCCGGCATGAGGAGGCGCCGTCGGCTATTCACAAATCAAACACCCCATCTCCAAATCAGATTATTTGGAACCAATTAGTTTGTCTCTCCCGCTGTTTAAAAGCAGGAGTCTAATGAAATATTTACCAGGCTTTGCATAATAGTCAGCGGGGAGCATTATTTTATTGCAGCTGAAAAGCAGACTCCATTCCCTTCCGGAGCACGCGGCTCCGTGCGGCGCTAACAAGACCGCGATCCGAGGCGGCGTCCACCGCAGCCGGTGATGGGAGACTCCGCGCTCTAACTAACCGGCTTCGTCAGCCTCCCGAGGGCCTCGCTCACCCTGAACTGCTTCTTCAGGGACGTGCGGCCCGTCGAGCTCGGCTTCAGCACGCTGCTGACGTAGCTGTGGAGCTGCCACGCAGGAACCTCCGTCTCTCTGATGAGGACGGCCTCCATCAGAGCGTCGTGGATGAAGACATATTGTTCCTGCAGTGGAGCGAGAGAGACAGAGAGAGAGAGAGATACGGGAAGAATGAGAAATAACATATATTTAAAAAACAGATCAGCAGTCTGATATTTAGTAAGAGAGGTACTGTAGAGCAGCTTTTCTGGCCCGTGATCCCAAATTCCCAGAACATTTCATGCATTTCATGCATAAGAATCAGATTGAGGCTAAAATAAGAATCTTTCTCCAAATGGATTATTATATATTCAATCAGATTTATCAAAAAGAAATTATTTAAAATATATCAATCTAATATCGATGTATCAGTTGAGAATGTTTGCTGTAGAACCTAAAAACACAGACATGATTAAAAGTAGCTTAGTTTTAAAACTAAAACTACTAAAACTAGATAATTATGGCAAAATTTTAGCAGTCTGTAATCCAGGCATGAGACCCAATAATGCTTTAACCTGACACTGTAGATGAAGGGCTTTGGTGTTACCTCCGTCTGAACTAGGTAGTTGCGTTGTGTGCGGATGTGTTTGAGGAAACCCAGGACGTTGACTGTGCTTTTGTCCCTGATTTGCTGCAGCATGCTGTCGATGACGATGTAGGTCCCCGTCCGTCCGACCCCGGCGCTGGAGAGAAAAACACAGAGCAGCGGGCGTCACGGGGGCGTCACGGGAGGCGTCACGGGGGGCCTCACGGGGGGCGTCACGGGGGGCCCCTAGAGGGCACTGTTCACCTGCCAGAGACAACAGCGCTACCCGGAGACAGCAGTAGAGCATCTAGTCTGTAGCCCGGCTTGGAAAAGAAAGGGAGGAGAAACCTGGTTGAAATAAGGGGGAAATCTGCTCTGCTCTAAACATGGAGATACTGTGCTGCCTGTGAACAGAATAATAAGATAATAATTATAATAAGAGGTAGTCGGATTAAGAGCGAGATCTCTTTTGGAAGACAGACCTGAGAACAAGGTCGAGACAAACAATCCGTTCCAGTACCACCTAAAAATATCAGCAAACCTTGAAGTCATTTAGAGGGATTAATGTCACCCTTTAATTTTTTTGCTTTTGCATTTTCCTGAGTGATGAATAAAATAGAAGTACGTTAACCTGCATCTAGCTCCTTCAGGGTGGAGGCGGCAGCACAGACATACAGCATATCTCCATAATGGATTGTATGATATTTTTAACTAAAATGCTTCTGAAATGTATATAAAATAAAAAGCATCTTTGAAGTATGGCGTGTCATTGCGTCCTACCTGCAGTGCACCAGGACGGGGCCCATGTCGCCGGTACGAGCTGCTGATGAGCGGTGGATGAATGTGAGGACGGGGAGGGTGTACTCTGGGACGCCCATGTCAGGCCACTGGGTGTAGTGGTACTGGACCACCGTGCGCTCGTTCAGCCTCCCTTTAGGGTTCCCCTTCTGACCCTGGAACACAGCACAGCACACGCTTTGAGACAGAGACACGCTTCATCACGTGTAAACAATGAAACCGCTTGGAGCAACGGGACCTCGTGCACAATTCTTTTGTCAACGTTGCATATCCAAATTCTGTGAGAGCTCGACCTCGACAGAGAAGAAAAAAGACAAGACTCCCGTTTTGTCTTTGTGGCTCATCCACGTTTGTACGACACTAGTAAAGATTGCCATCGCTCTCATTGTGTTTGTATGTGAGTTGTGAATTAATTGTCTTGGCATGTTGGTTATAGCTACCAAAAATGGAGGGAAAACGTCAAAATTTTGTTAAAAAAGTAATTTAAATGTTTTATCTTTTCATCACTAAAAATCATACATACTGTGTGTGTGTGTGTATATATATATATATGTATATATATATATATATATATATATATATATATACACACATACACAGTAAAAATATACAGTACATATAAAAAGATACACTGTATTAACACATATGTATTTACAAGTATCACGTCATTGTGTATGAGGCATGGCAAAATTAGGAATTGGAGTTCATTAAAGAATAACTATTAATAAGTTACCTTTTTAACTTTAGTGTTCCGTATGAGAAAGCGTCGCAGGGTGTAGCAGGCGTGCACGTTAGTGCTCTTCAGCGTCACCACGATGTTCCCGTACTGTTCGCTGTTCTCACTGGGCCAGTACTGGTCGCATTTCCTCTGTGAAGGCACAACGCTCAGTTTAACGTCGTCTCTGAAACACAACATTGTACGTCATCGGTCTTTCGGGTTGGAAACCTACTCTTCCTTTCTCCACCAGGTTTGTTATCATGACAATGATGCCCGTGTTCTGCTCCCACACCATCCTCCAGAAGTCATCGAAGGTGGATTTCAGAGGGCCCTGGGCGGCGATGTAGGCTTTGGGTCGGTTGTAGCCCTGAAGCAGCGAAGAAAGAAGGAAGGGGACAAGTGAGAGGCGATCAATATCAAACCGAAACTATGCAGCCCACTCCATCTTGGTCAAGTTCCAGAGATGAGTGATTACACCAGTCAACAGATATTAATTCATATAAATCATTTGCCTGATCATCAATTTCCATTTCCCTATAAAGTAGGTGTAAGGGGGGGTGTAAGAAAATATTGATACACTTGCAAATTGAGTCTTGAATCTTTTATTTTCCAATACCATATTGATTCTCAGAGAAACCAAAATCAATATTTAATTTATGATGAATGATGATGAATGATGTGAGGAAAAATATAGTTTGTCATCTCAAAGTTTCGGTGCACTAGATTGTATTTCGGTATTGTTATATAGTATTGTAATCACCAACAGCATTGTACTGTTATCTGTGTCATAATCGTTGGAAAGTAACGCACTGCATTGAACAGCTTTACGTGATTAAATCACAACAAAAACGATGGTAATCCCTGACCGGTAAAGATAAATCTACGTTGGAATCCCACCAATCACTGAGGGTTACATTCAATATTTATGAGACATCGAAATATTTTCACATCCATCACGATTTACATTTGCGAGCTAAACCTCCAATTTAAAAAACGTAAAATGAGAGACGGGGATTTCCGAAGGGATTGGGTTGACAAGCGGGTCGGCAGCATAGAAATGTATTGACTGGATGGAAACACTTGATGTTGCAAAGGGAAAGGTGCAGGGTGCACTTTTCCCTTTGCAACATCAAGTGTTTCCATCCAGTCAATTGCTGAAGCGAAATAGGATTACACGTCTAATTTGGGGGAACATCTGCAGGTAAAAGCCAAACCCCGTTTTGCTCCTAAACACTGTTGATTGTTCATTTAGCCGAGCTGAGGGCAGGTTCCCTGTGTTTAAGCTGTCCTCTGCAGCCCGAGGTTGTGAGGTAAGGTGAACTGCAGCTTGTTCCTGGAATTCACTCGCTGGATTTCTTTCTCTTAATATAAAAAAAAATAAAAGCAGATAACTGTTTATACTTTCTATACTGTTTATAACCCTTTATACTTTCTATACCAATGGTTGTAGGAGGGCCATTGTTGAATTGTTTATTTTGGTCTGTCTTATATTAATATTATTACAAGGAAATATCTATGTACTCTTGGTTTTAAAGTGTTGTCTTAAAAGTAATCAAAAATAATCAGGTTGTGTTACTGTAATATTTCATTTTTTGTGAAAGATTCTACAACACATCACATTGTAGTAGTAACTTTCCCAACATAGATTGTAGTTTACATTCATTGTTTCTTGAGGCGTGTTTATGACCGTGATGTCTAATAAGTACCGATAATATCACCATGAATCCTGATGTATCGAATCCTGACACGCAAATCAGATTCTGCCAATACATGAGCTTCAAATCCTCTACGAAGAAAAATGCTTCCTACCAAGGGTGACTGACATTCTAAGGGTGTAATTTTTTATGATTACAATGCCTGGATCATTTTTCCTAACACTAATGACAATAGAGCACGATGGATGCTCTAGAATTTTCAGTCTGTATTCAATGACACACTCCATAAAAACAAAGGATAAACAAAACCAGGAACAAAACAAAAAAAGTCAATTCAAGCCGAATATGTTAAGAAATACTTGATTCAAGACTCACGTCCACAAAGTTGGCATTGATGTAGTCACTGTGTTTGGCATCTTTCCCTGCCAGGGCTCGTAATTTCACTCGGCTGTGGTCATCTGGAAAAACAAACTCATTATGTTCTGACATGTTATTTGTAAACTCCCCATTTTCCATTCTCCAACTCCGTTATCAATTCTGCAGCGATACACGTCACGCGGTATGAAGGCTTGTTGTGGGAGCTGCAGGTTGACTCACAGGCCATGATGTTGATGTATCTGTTTTTGTGCTTGTTGTCAGAGTGGTTTGAGTGTTCGGCCGTGATTTTCAGATCTACGATGCAGCGCTGCACCTCCTGGGGAGACGGCGCAGGGCAGAGAAAAACAAGGAAAAGGTCACGGACTGATGAGATGCCATTTGGTTCACTTATGAAACTTTTTAAAAATAATTAATATTTTTTTAGGAAATACATATTTTAATTTACAACAATTTTTTTTTTTTATGTTTCAAGTCTACGCTTAAGAACAATATTTTGCTGGGTTGAAATAGAGTACATGTATTTCACTGAAAAAAATGAAAATGCCTCCTCTCACTGTGTCTTGAAACTAGCCCATATTACAGCACAGCTACTGTAGACTGCAGAATTTGAACGCATTATGTAATAAATTGGCCAAATTTTATACATTTTACGTTTGTGTAATAACACATGCATTTTGCCACATTCTATATTAACCCATTACAAAATGTGGTGGTAATGACCTATTGTAGAGGTTACACCTTTTAATGAGGAATATGTAATAATTCAACACATGATGTAATAACAAATAACACCACAATTATTGTCTACTAGAATTTTTCACTATTCACCATTTCTATTTCACAAGTTAAAACTTTAACTACTTGGGCTCACACAGACAGAATCAAAAACACACAGGTTATTACACATTTTGGCACGTTATTACAAAATCAGGCATTGTTACAAAGCGTGTACATATCTCCTTTGGCTGATACCGATTA
Organism: Cyttopsis rosea; assembly: GCA_900302355.1. Lineage (NCBI taxonomy): Eukaryota > Metazoa > Chordata > Actinopteri > Zeiformes > Parazenidae > Cyttopsis > Cyttopsis rosea. The sequence continues at coordinate 7,133 of OMKR01001123.1, forward strand.
GAGAGAAATCTACAAGAGTAAGTGGTTTTCCTGGTCTTTCAATATGGGAGTGATGACGTGTTCCTAGACCTATCCCACTCAACCATCCAGTAACTACACCTCAGGTAATTAACCTCTGTCTATCCTAATTTTACCTCCGCTTTCTCTTGGTACTTCTCTTTGTGAGCCATCTGTTCAACAAAATTAGCAAGCTAATAGACATAAACATGTGCACAAAATCACCCCATATAACACTCAGACCTGGACCACGTTTGTAGAATAGGAAATGAGGTGGACATTCACTGAACAGCAGCTGTGTTTGTAGCACTGTAGTTGTTGTTTGGCAATGCTTATAAAAAGCAATAAAAGAAATAAACGTCCCAATACCAGTCCAACACTAATAAAAGCACAGCAGGCAGCGGGCCTGGGTCGAGGCATGGGCACGGCGGGGGAGGGGGGGGACCCCGCTTCATCCCAAAATTAAAAAATAACTGAAACCTATTTTATTTTGTCCTTGTCGATTTGGCCAATCATAAACATGCCACATGGAAATAATGGAAATTTACTTCTATCTGATTGGACGGTGTGGCCATATAAAAGATTTATTAAGATTTAGTGACTTTTCAGACCCTCTTAGCGACAAATTCAGCCATTTATTCAGACCATCGGGGAAATGGTGAGAATTATATTAAAATATATTACATTTCCATATGGTAACGGCACGTTTCTCTCTCAAAAAATAGTTCTTAGTTTTTAGTGGTTCACTCAGCGTGCTTTGATTTCTCTATCGCTCTCTCTTTCTGTCACCACGAACCGATTTCTGGTTGTTAAACCTCACAACACCACTTCTACGGGGCCGTAGTCCAGAGGCAGGCTCTCTCTGCTCCTGGACTCGACCCGCCCCCGACCCAGTTGCGTGAGCTGCACCCCCGACAGCGTTCACGGCGCAGCAATGGCCATGATGATAATAACTATGGCTTGAACAGCCTAGCACCATCGCAGCCCACCCTTGTTTTCCCCAAACGTCACTTTGGCCAGACTGTATGGAAGATAATAATACAAATAATAATAATATTTAGAGTTAGGGTTAGATTCCGTTCAGTATTAGATAACTTAGTTGGGCACTGATAAAGTTGTCCTCCTACATTATAAGAGTGTGGGGTGGAGGAGGGTTTAAAATTTAAAATTGACAATCCCAATTACATTGTAGCTTCACATTTAAATAGAACATATGTACGTGGACTGATGTCGTCAAGCCTTTGTTGGCCACAGAGTTTGTTTTCTGCGTCGATCCAGAGGAAGATTTCCATCAGACCTTTGCCGATGGAACCGCGGCGATGCCGACGTCCGGGTTGGCCGACAAAACAACCTCATCCCCGGGGCCCTCAACACAGCAGCAGTTGGTGACCAATCAACATTTCTTACTGCCCCCCGGTCAAAGCAGCCTAGAACCGGGTCTGGGAGGCAGGGTTCAAACAGTACCTCAAATTCATCCGCAAAGCCATGCAGATTGTTCAAGTAGAGCTCCATGATGTGTTTAATAAACTGTTTGACTGGGATGGCCTCCATGTCATCTGCATGAGGAAGAAACAAAAAACAAAAATTGCTTATTTTATGGTCTGTGTCTGTGTGTTTGTTAAAATTCTAATCGGGATCTGTCTATAGCCACTGTGTGTCAGAAATACAGAAGAGGAAAATGGGATGTAATTTGTCAGATTTTCTATTTTCAATTTCACCAGGGGGCAAAAGAAACAAATGGTTTACGGATGCCAAATCAGTCATCGCGTCTCTGACAGCCCAGCCGGCACTGCGATATAGAACATTAAGGAAAGAAACAAACACACATAAAGGAGAAAACACATGGTGTTGCCTTGTCTGTCAGCTAGAGCTGTAGGTTTGATGTCAACAGTAGTAAGTAAAGTCCTGACACAAAGGCCTTCACTTGGTATTTTAAGAATACAGAGAAGGAAGCATATTCTTTAGCCCCAAATAAGCCGTGACAGACAGACGGCCGGTCTTCGTCGCGCTGCAACAATAGTAGACGGCCCAACTGCCATTGCTGCTGGTGCAGACCAATATATTAATGGCCAATAACCAATACAGCCTTACAGCTGGGGCCACGGGGCTCGTGCACGCTCCAGTGGTTTACACGGCAGAGGTGACTGCTAGCTTTTTATTATTTCCTGTTCATTTAGAAAATGTATTTCACTCTCTCTCTGGCTCGGCAGCGAGAGGCAAGGTGGCCCAGCTAATCAGTTCAGTTCATTAAAATGGAAATTTGGTTTTGACTGAGAGCAATTGAATGCTTAAGATATGTACTAAATCTGCCAAGGGCAGGGTGCTGGTAAAACAGATGTGTACTAAATGGGTCATTTACATATGGAAGCTCAGTTGCTCATATACATACAAAACAAATGCCAAAGACCCAGGCATTAGGGAGCAGTCTCTCTCTGTTAGCTTATTTCCCATTTAGAAGCTAAATGTCAAGGAGCAGAGGAGCGCTGCAATTTAAAAACCATTAAAGATCAACATTCCATCATGGCTGCTTGTAAGTGTTAACATTTAACTTTACTTATCCATCTTTAAGAAAGTAGTTCACAGCTTATTCTGCTCTTATTCAGGCGTGTTACACAGAATTTACGGAGAAATGACCACGATCGAAGGAGAGAGGGAGAAAACCAGGCTGACAGACGAGGAATAAAACCAGAAAAGATGGAGAGTCAATACTGTCAGCAGCTGTACTCTTTAACTAAGGAATCACTGCCTTGAAATGGGTCACAGCCAGAGTCCCTTTGAGTTTAATGACTCCGTAGAGCTTTAATATTGACTAGCTGCTGCAGCTCAGCTACCTGGGTCATTGAAGGCCAAGACAGGCCAGTCAAACTACTCCCAAGGTGGTGCTTGCTGAGTCATTTACATATAAATGAATTGAAACGGCGCAAATGAAGACATTCAGTTAACAAAGTGGAAAATGACGCTGTGAAAATGACTGACACAGAAGATCGAAGGGCCTGGTTCCTATAAGGTTACAATCAATAGTGCGACACAGACAGTGCAGCTATAATACAATGGCCGCTAACCTTTTATTTTTCCCTTCGAAGTCCGGGACAACATTTTCCACTTTGTGCCATGTCAACTATTTGTTATCGATTGAGAGACTGAATTTAAAAAAGCTACGGTATCCGTTCAACTTTAAAATCCCAAAGTTTTATATTATATATTATATCCAAAGTATAATAAAGAGAAACTAAAGTTCCTATATTCAGAATCAGAATGACTTTATTTCACCAGGTGTACTAGTGATTTGTCAGAATATATGTTATGTTAAAATTAAATCCGGGAAAGGTTTGACCAATACCGAAACGTAGAATGTGTCTCACCTGGTATCGGGATGACGGGAATGTTCTCATTGGCCACCACTCGAGGGGAGCTGGTGTCCTCCACATAGAAGTGGGCCGTCTGGAAAAACCTCCTACAGGAGGCAAAATAGAGACCAAAGGTTTGCAACCTTGATGAAGCCACATTATGAGACATGATACACTGTTCTCAGGTCCAGTTTGATGACACCAGCATCCATGTGGTGGGCAGAGTTACACCTGAGCAAACTGTCTCATCAATCCAGAGATACTACCAATCCAGTATAGTAATACTACCACCTTCAGGACTGGTTTCCATTCACTTCAGTTAAGAGTATTTTATTTAACATATCAGACTCCTAAATCTTTTATGTGTGGCTTAAAAAACCCA
>OMKR01001125.1:0-11688 GCA_900302355.1 Cyttopsis rosea
ATGCACCTCCATTCTTATCTCATATCTAACAACATTCAGTACAACCATCAGAATGCAAACTGACTTGTCTCAAAGGTCAGCTTTTGTTTTCATTGTTTTGTGTAGCAACAGCAATAGGCAGTGGGCTCTATCAAACAAAATGAAACCAGAAACCTTGCTGGAGCCTGTAGTACAAGTCAAGCTTGTTTTTGAGTCACTTCTTATTTTGCACATAATACATCTAGGCAACTCTTAGGACATCTAGGAACTCAAATCTGTGTCAGATGTGTTTAGTATCTGGGCATGCAGATGGCAAGGCTTGGTGTGTTGACAGACTGGCAAGCAGCTGATAAGAGTCATCTGGTTGGATTCCAGGCATTTGACCTTGTTGGGCAAAACAAAAGCTGTTTGAGTGTTACTGCAGTGATCACACTTCCTCATCTTGAAGAGTAAGCACCAATCCCAAAAGTTCAGGAAAGTTGATGAAAAAATTAATGTATTTGTGTGAAGCGTGGACAATACATGTCAAGTAACTACACTATTATTTCAACACCTTTGTGAACCTTTGGGGAGCATCTACTGCCCTTTCTGTAGATGCCCAAAACATCAACTGTCACCCAGACTCAATAATATGCAGTTTTCCATACCTTTCTGTGTTGCTCATAGCAACAGGTTCAGTTTTCTTGGCCAAGACAGATGATCTCCTGCATTCTTGGGGAACCTCCGAATGGGCATTTGTATGAGGTCTCTGTTCTGATTGGGTGCGTCTAGAAGAGGTTCCCAACCCTCGTTCGGCTTGTCTGCCCCGGGAAGCTTCGCCCCATGGTCTTGGTAGCACAGAGCTGGAAGAAGGGGTCCAGGTCTGGCTGCTGTGCTGCTCATTTTGACAAAACACTGAACGGGCGTTACTGAAAGACACAGATGGGATAATCTCTTCAGCGACATTTTCCCGAGTCCAACTCTGAGTCCTGGGGGAGCTTGGTCGCGATGGGGGCCTAGATGCTCCTGATGAGGGCTGGGGTCTGCAAGCAGGTGGGCTGGGGAATCTGTGGTGCACAGAGGGAAGGGAGGGTGGTAGGCGGACTCTTGAGACAGGGGGTGCTGTTACCAGCAAGCTGCCAGGGGACAACTCGAGCTCATAAATGCCAGAGCTATCTGTTCCTGGTCCTGCCCCAGTGCGAAGCGGAGAAAGCCCCCTGTTCCACTGATGGAGCTGATGCGTCTTCACCGGGGATTCTGTTGCATTGTGCAGATGAATTACCTTGTGGGCTTGTTGGTACAAAGTGGTGGCATTCTCTTTTTCCAGATTCAAATCATTGTTCGGTTGTTGTTCAGCATCCTCTCTGAGTGATTTCTGTGTCACGCTGGCCCGATTTGGAAGCACTGTCACATTCTGCATGGATGCCCTTAGGCGCTGGGATACACCAGTACGTTGGTGTGTGACAGGCCGACCTTGATCTGAGCCTGGTTGGACCTCCTCGGCATCTCCAGGGTTCTCATCTGTGCTCTGGAATGAGTTGTCCATCAGAACCTCTGGGGGTGGAGGAGGCAGGCTGTCCACATCCAAATCATCCCTGCTGTCTGGCCAGCTGTTGTTGTTGTTGTTTCCATTCACAACCAAAGCCTTGTCTCCAGTTCCTATGTCAGGCAATATAAGGTTTCCACTTCTTCTGGGCCTCTTGATATGAGGTGGTACATTAGCAAGACTCTGGCCTGGTCTTCCATCAACCCCTTGGCTAAAGGTGTTGATCAACCGCCTGACAGAGTTGCGTCCAGGAGGATGGGGGGCTAATGCTGGTAAGGAACCAGGGGGTTGATTTGTCCTCATGGGCCCTTTAACTTCACTTCTGTTGATCCCTGAGTCACTTAGAGAATGTCGTCGCAATCCAGCCCTATACATGTTATGGCGAGACCCCACTAATTCTCTACCTTCCCTGCTTTCACCTATGTTTCTCAGCTGCTGTTCCAAGTCTCTTTGACTCTTCTGCAGTTCCAAGAGTGGGTCAACAACTCTGGTGAATGATGGACATTCTGGTTTGGTTGAGGTGGTGGCAGTCAGGGGTCGTCTGTGCTGTTGCTCTTGGATGTATTCGAAAACCCTCCTGGGAAGCGGTTGACTGGGATCTGGGGGGGAAGAATTAGACCTTTTCCTTCCAGGCCTCTCACATTCATCTTCTTCATCTTCCTCCTCTTCGTCCTCCTCATCCACCTCCTCCTCTTCCTCCTCCTCTTCCTCCTCACCTTCATTAAGGCCAACATGGTTTGGAAAATTATTTGGAGTGTCATGTGTAACTCTGACATTTCCTCCAGATCCACAACTTCCTGAGCTTGCACTCCCTCGATGACGGCGGTGCCTCTCAGACCCCGTCAGGGATTCGTTCTCTCCCCCTATACCACTGTCCTCACTGTGCAGGGCAGAGTCCTCTGGGTTGGATTTCTTGATGGTGGCCTCCTCCACTCGTGCCAGCACCTGTGTCAACCGCTGCTCTGCTGCCCGCTTGCAGTGTAGCCTGTCGGACAGAAGCTTGGAGAGGGAAACAAAATACTCCACCGCCTCTTCTAGGGTGGTGTTGCCCAACCCCTGGAATGAGTTCCCCACCAGCCTCATTTTCTCAGTGGAATGCTGGAGCAGCTGCTGCAGTAGATCTGGAGGTGGATCAGGAGGGTGAGTTCCATCTGCTCTAGGTTTGGCGTACTTAACAGAAGGGTGTGTAATCATCCCAGATGGCCAGGCCATGTAATCCCCATGCTCTCTCAACATCATTTCCCCGTCTTCGGCCATCTCCTCCAGGGCCTGGTTGATCTCCTCAAAGCGCAGGACCAGAGCTGTCATCATGGGCTGGAGGGACAAATGAGTCTGGGCTGCCTGATCGAGCAGGACTAGCAGGGTCTCGTACTTTGAAATGTTGGGATTCAGATATGCGTAGGCTGCTTGATGAGCTTTAACCATATGCGGTGGGAGGTCTACCTTGGTCTGGATGATTGAGGCTTTGCTCTGCTTTTCTGTTCGTCTTTTCTTATCTAAGCTATTAGTTTTCTTTCTCTTCTCTGCTTTTTTCATTGTATCCTGTAGGTTGTCCTCAACATCTATTTCTTGCGGTGGCACATTCACCTCAAGTTCTTTAATGCTTTCTGTGCTTTGGACCAAGACTGTGTCCATGGCCAAATGAGACAGTTCATCCACTAGTTCATCCACAGCCTGCTCCTTGGGTAGTGGAGACTCTTCTTCACAGTTATCGGTCTTCAAGCATTTGTTCTGCTCCACCTGGTTAAGATTGTTGCAGTCCGTCTCTTCACCAGCTTTTTGCCTGGTGAACAACTTTCCCTTTGATGGGGAGCAACCCATTTTAGCTCTCCAATGTTATACAATCACCAGTGAAAATGGCAATTTATTTTGAAAGGTAAAAACAAACCCCAAACCCAAAGTCTTGCCCATCCATAGGTTGGACTGCCTGCCCTTGTCCTTTAAGGATCAAGTCTTCATAATTACCTGATGAAGTTGGTGGTCAGAGTCGATGGGTGGATTTTGCCCCCCAAAAAACGGCCATAAATGGCTCAAACATGCATTTTCCGTCCTTGAATAACAGTCCGACTTCTGAACCTCTGATGTCGACAGTGTATTTTCTTCTGTATCGGATGGAGGTGGGAGGGCTTCAAGAAGGCTGCCGTGTCCTCACTGCGGGACTGTGACAGAGAGGAGCTGAAAGGATAAAACGGATTGAGGGGCTTTCTTCTCTCTCTCCTTCAACATGCGCAGATGGTCAAGTTAAGTGCATCAGCACCTGTACACGCAGACACACACACATTGAGACACTCAACAGCATAGAGATACACACATGGAGGCGCACACACACAATATGGCATATGCGTGCACGGGTATACACACAAGCAAATACACACATACAGGTAGGCATACAGACACACAAACACACACATGCACCTAAGACTTTAAGCTAATTAGAGTATTCACAGGCCTGTTTGTGAGGCCTCGTTTACTGAGCTGCTGTTATGAAAGTTTACAGGCAACAAGTTGACTTAAGAGGTAAACAGCTTCATATCTGTTATCTGTATTGTAGTGCAAACACAAGTAGCATGGAAAATAATGCTTAACAGTCTAAAAAGATACAATATTTATAGAATATACAAAATGTACTCTATGCAACAGATAAAGATAAATTACAAAAAAGGCTATGGAAAGGGCTAAGTGGCAGTAAGGATGCAGGTGGATGGACTGTATGTTGTATCTGTCTTTCTGTCAGATAACAATTCATACAGAGATTCTCCGGAACAATTCCAATGCACCAAAGATTTTACACTGATGTCACCATTATGCACGGTGCACGTGGGCCAATAATAGAATGCATGGTACTCATAACGCATAATACTATCAATACTGTCTTTTCTCTTGTATCAATTCTGTTTGCATCGGGTTCTCAACTGTGAGAGACAGTCTCTTCACAATGGAGCCTACCACTTTGCGAAACCTATATATATTTATGTACACACACGCATACTGTATACTATACACATACTATATACATATAGGGAGTGGACAATATAATGGAAAGATGCCATGAAAAGAGAGTTTAACTTTGAACTGTCCGCTCAGTGGCTAACATTAGGAAGCTCTTAGGTCCAGATATATTAGCTGCAGACCAGGGGTGAGGCAGTGTGAATCCAAATATATAAATAACTTAAAAAAAACTATAATCTATTCCTGTTTAAGCAGGACAAATTCACATAGAGGCTTTTAATCTTCACCCTCCACTCCCTGGTGTGTAACACAGGGCTGAGGTTGTTTGCCATACAGAACAACACAAGCTTAAACTTCTGCTTTACATGACCTCACGCTTACTTTATCTTAGTTTTTTTTAATCTTGTTTGTTTTGTTTTGTTTTTTGTTTGTCTATGTTGTACTTGTTTAATTTACCTTTACCTTACTTCTCTATATACGTCACAGAATATTGAAGGTGAGAAAGGAAATACCAACCGTGATGGCGGGATGGGCTGGTTAAGCCTGCTTTATGGTCACCGCAAGCGAGCCATGCGGCTCATGCCACGCGCACTACCAGAGAGCACCAGCATTTACACGCGCGCTAAATGACAGCTACAGCTGTGATGACTATAAAGCAGGCTTTAAGGAAATTGAGACAATAAACAACAGCAGGAACAATTATTAATTTACACCAAGCAAAGTGCGTGTGTTAAAAGTGAGAAAGCAGGAGACTAATGCATTAGAACAACCCATAACCCAAATAAATACCCAACAATAAATCACTTGGATCCAATGGGAATCCAATCCGGTGGAATTCTGTTTATCAGAAGGGGATATGCTCCTATTGGTGTACTAGGGTCAGAGACCCCCGATACTATACTCCCCGCTGGGCCCGAATACGCCTCAAGTGTATAACGGTCCAGGATAAAAGCTGAAGTAGCCAAAGCTGACAGTGAACGTAATATACGCACGTATATCTCTCCCGTGGAGAGATAACCACAGGGGACACAGAGCAAATAGGTCCACCTGTGCTGTCCAGGGGTTTGACTGTGTGAGGGACTGGGGATCTCTCCAGTAGTCTAGATCTCAGAGATCGTGGCACAACCAGCCAGCGTAGTGGGATACTGCACATGTGCAGGAGGCCCAATGGCACTACTACATATGAAATTAAGATAGTATATTTTAAAACAATTCAGGATATACAATTAAAAAAAAAATTAAAATGTAATAATATTGGGCAGCACATCTCCACATAACTTGCCTAGTTAGTAATGCACCTGATTGAAACGGCGCTCATATTCCAGAGCCAACACACAAAGCAGAAGTAATGTTTTTTGTTGTTGACTAAGGCTAATAGGTTTTCATTTTCCACAGTATTGACCGCCTTATACTCATGTATTACTTTCAGTAACAGTTGCAGTTCATCGTCGGTCCAAGCAAAGAAATCTCTGGTCTTACTTTTCGCCATTGCTCTGCAACTAAGCAACCAACTGCAGAGTAGACAATCTGCTTTCTGTATACACCAGCACGCACCACGCGCAAGCCCAGTGTATGTGAATGGCCACGTGCACACTACGCATAACCCGGAAGTTAAGAGATGCCCCACCGGGCGAATTGATGCGGTACAATGGTCAGAGGATTAAATTTAATTATTATTATTTTTATTATTATTTTATTACTTATATTATAATTACAACACCTGCGATCCGACCCACATGCTCTTTGTTTTACCCAGAAGCAAACCTGGAAATAAAATGAAGACAAAAAAAACACCCATGAATCACTTTTTTTGTGGGTCACCCGTCGGGTACCCGATCCAATGCAGGACTCTGGTGCACAGTCGGTGCCCTCTATGAGACAGATGAAACACCTGTCATGGGGATCGCCCGGAGTCGCCATTCTCAAGACGCAGAAGTGTGGCGTTCCTGCTTGACTCGGTGACGGTGATCTTCAGTTTAAGGTCGTCAGGTGAGTGTGTGAATATCAGTCGCTGCTGAATTGGAATACCGGATGGATGGCGGACAGCGATGCTTCTCCACCCTGATTGGCTGAAGCGAATGTATGGATGGATTTTTAATAGTTCCGCTTAAGCAGTTGGATGTATACCAATAGGAGCGTAGCCCCTAAGGGGCGGAGCTTCCTGACAGAATATTAACCAACAGAAATAAATAGGTCATAAACACATCCCTAGTGCAGTCTTGAGTCAGTCACTATTTCAGACTATTCAATAAACTGGACTAAATCTACAGTTTTCCCACTCATCGGAATGCTGTAACTCAGAAACCTTGGTATTGATATTTCCACCGATCTGTCAGATTTGTTTACCCTTAACTTTACTCCGCTACGAAAATCCATCGAAGTAGACCTCACTTGCTGGAACAACCTTCCCATCTCACTAACTGGATAGCAACAGTAAAAATGAACATACTACCAAAAATAAAACATTTTCTCTGGAGGTCTAGCAGCCCCACATTGCAGGAGACTAGAGACTATGATCTCGCAAACGAGCTTCAATTTATTATAATATGGTTGGAATTATAACAAGCAGAATGATTCCAGAGGCTCAGTCAGCCTGGTGAAAATTCAACTCACTGGTTACACTTGAGTGGTTGGGAATTGGAACTCCACTTTCAGAGTAACTGTCTTGGATGAAATGGCTTCAAATTGTCTCTGTTGTACAGTATATCCTGAATGAACCTGGACGTTCCACCTCTGCCACTATGTCACTATATCATATATGTTGTGAAAAAGTCTCTAACTATGACACCAAGACATGTTACACTTACTATTTAAATAAATTTCTTATTTTAGTCTATGGATATGCACATCATGTTTTTTATATGTGTTGTCCTTGTTCTTGTATGCAATGCAAATCAATAAAACAATTTCTCTATAAATCTAAGAACAGAGAATTATTTTATGACAAAAATACATACAATACAAATACAATACATATTCTCACAGTAGAAATCTAAATTGTCCAAATGATAACACACATCAATCACATCAAAGTATAAAAGATAAGACATGATGATTATATTTACAATATACAAATTGGCTTGTGGCAGGAATTTGACAAAGTTTAAACAAGTTGCGGTGGTGTAATATCGTTAAAATCCAATTTATTTAACGTTTGTTAGAACACATTTAACACACAGAGGATATCAGTGAAAATAAAATACAAGTAAAATGAATGAAATGAATAAAAGTAAAACCAAAAAAAGATCTTTGTCACCAGTCATAGGGAGTGACTCCTGCCTCTGTTTCTCATCTTTGTGCCTGGAGTCAGTGGCTGTGGATGCCCGTCAATTGTCTCACCGGTTATGGATATTACGAACATCTGTGGCTCAACGGATCTATCTAAATAATGGGAATGGTGTTTCTTGTTCTGTGTGTCATTGCTTTCTGGTTGCAAAACCTCTGGAACTTTAGTAGAATTTCTTAATGATAATCCACTATTGGAGATGATGCACCATTTCCTCAGGATTATCCCCAGTGTATCTTGGTTTGACCCCAAAAGTGCCTCATAGCACTTGGGCAAGAAGTGGCAGAAGACAATACCGTAGCTGGATACCAATATGGCCGAAGCCTGAATGTAAGAGGCCTTTTCTGTCTTAATAATATAGATTGGGATGAAGCACACCCACACAAACAGGTACATTAGCATGCTAAAGATGATATAGCCCATCTCACTGAACTCCTGGGGAACCTTCCTACCTTTGAAGGCCAACAGGAAGCCAATTAAAGCCAGCAGGGAAATGTAGCTGTGCATGACGCCAAAGCCTATGTTGTTGATACCCTGATTACACTGGATTATTTTCTCCATGCTTTGGGGTGATGGAGGAGTGCGGTCAACATCGGGTGAATCGAAGATCAGCCAGAGTGCACAGATCACCCCCTGGAGCAAAGTCACCACGATGACATTAACAGGAGGCTTGTAGAGACGACGAAGCCGCCTGAGTCTTAGCTGACCGAAGGGAAAGAAAGCGAGGAATGTACGAAAGGCCTTGACGAGGATGCAAGAGACACAGAGGGTGAAGCCCACAGCATACATTACCTGCCGGGCACGGCAGAGGTGTATGTTGGGCTTGCCCATGAAGCATATCACACTTGCAAAGCTCACTGCTAAACCAAACATCATCACACAGGACAGCCTCACTTCTGCTTTTTTCATGGGGGGGGAGTTTCGGTATATCAGAAAGATGATCAGGATGGTCAGTAGCAGCAACATGCCGAAAGCTGCAGCTGCCACTAATACAATGGGATGAGGTTCACTCCAACGCAGGAAAACTTCCTTTCTGGGCTCGCAATGAGCCCAACCTTTGAGGGACCATGTTCCTTTGGGACACTTCTGACAATCATTGAGATCTATAGAAAACAGAGAAAATTTTAAACAATTTTTTGTGCTTTTGCCCTAATGCCATATTCAATTCATAAGTAACCACTCATCAGCACCCAATATCAACTTCTGCGCAAACCTTATTAATGTCATTATCTTTACCAAGTAAACTGAAACGTTACTATATGTTGCCTTAATATATGTAACTATATGTAAGTATTAATGTAAATTTTATTGTAAATAGTGTTTTAAAGTACATACGCATACCCAGGCCATCAGCAAATGTACCCTCCACACATGGTGTGCAGCTATAACAGCAGGATATATTTGAAATCTTCTTCACAGTGCCAGGCATACATGCCTCTGAGCAGCGGGATGTGGGAATCTATGAAAGAAGTGTGTTTTATTTCAAAAACAACGTCCATACTTCCAATATATTCCAATTGAAAAAGCCAATTTTATATATATAAAGCCAATAATTTTTCTATTGATATGAGCATAATTTCATATTTCAGAAATTAAAATTTTCTTAACTGAGATTCCTATCATCTTATTTACAGGCATACCTGGAGCTGCTAAGGTTTTAGGTGTCTGACTGATGGACCCTCTGATGGTGATTGACAAACGGAACGCTCAGTACCCACATCTAGATGCTTTGAAAGCTGTAGTTTGGGTTGGTTACGTAAAAAGACATGACACCTGCCTTAACTGAATCCCTAAGATAACTTTGTTATCTTACCGATTTATTCACCGATGACAGCCAGTTGATTTCCCCCACCTCCACATCGAGCTCAATCTTCCCGCCAAGGACACGGTACAAACCTTTTTTGGCAAAGCTTCTTCTGTCTCCAGCTTTTTCCCACATTATCAGATCATAACCAGTGACAAAATCACCAGATTTGTCAAAAGAATATGTGTTGTTGTCAAGCTGAAAAACACTTTTTTTCAGTTCTTTGAGGAGCTGCAGGAAAAGAGACAACGGCAATTGTGCTTAACTGGAATTGACCAAATAAACTATTATTTCTGAATATTATATGGATTGTTACAGTGGTTAAATCTCTAATCTTAGCACAGCAAATTGGATCTTGTATTCCTTTCTCGTTTGTGCTTATAATGCTGAGAATAAGATAATTCTCCATGACCATCCATCCTTTCTTAATGCCTCCATGTCAATCCGAACTGTATTATGTTTCAGGTTTAGGTTGACATGCTTTGTTATATGTGTTACTGTAAATCTCACCCTCCATGGTTCGAAGTTGGTCTCCTCAGAACATGAGGTGCTATTACACTTAAGTAACTTTTTAAGAGCATTAGCGATGGCCCACACGGCCACACGGGCTTGATGCGCATCCAGAACCGTAACAAGGAAGTCATCATTAGCTTCTTGGGGATCCTTGTACTTGCAAGCATCGGGCGATTTTAACGTCAGTAAATGATCTTTGAGACAATAAGATGGAGGGTCCTTTGAAAAACACTCCGGGGTGCAGTTAAATCTCAGGTTCTTGTACTTTTCAATGAAACGGTTGTACCCCCCGGGGCTTGGCCTCAGATCCTTCAGGTAGTGATGAAAAGATTCAGTCTCCTGTGAAATAAAAGTCAAGCCAAAGATGTCCCCCACCTTGTCAATGCCATCTAGATTGGCCAAGAGCCTGTCGACAGACCAGGTGTCACTAGCGATCCAGATTCGAGACGTATTGGTCATGATCATCTCATTGAAGAGAGACGCCACCAATTCTGACTTCAGGATAAGCAGCACCACTCGAGCGGTGGAGGAGCGGACAACCTGGGCGACCTGCTTGATGAGACGCATACTGTGGTTGCGATCGAGGTTGTGGGGCAGAGTCTCCTGGAAGGCCAAGCACACATTCACTTCCCCAGCGTCCCTGAGGAAGCTCTGAAAGGCTCCCTTGCCATAGTCGTCGTCGCCGTACACAACACCAACCCAGTTCCAGCCAAAGTAGTTCACAAGCTTTGCTAGTGCTTTAGTTTGATGAATGTCACTGGGAATAGTTCGCAGGAAAGCTGGATAGCGCAGTTTGTCGCTAAGTGCAGGCGAAGATGATGTGTCGCTTATCTGATGAGAAAAAATGATGAAAACATACTTGGAAAACGTATCAATAGGTTAAAAGATTTAACAGCACATGGAAATGAAATGATGAAATAAAGTTTTAAAAAAGTAACCTGCCTAACCATTAGTACTTAATTTTGATTTTGCAAGCTGATGCTATTTTGGCTTGTGTAGATTAATTAATTCAAAATGCATAGCATGTCTGCTGTATCCATGGTACTTGGAAAAAGTCAGATATACAGGTACAGAATATTAGGTGCAATGGTACACTACTTGGCATGAATTTGTCACTTACTTGGGGCACCATATATACACTTAGCAGTTTGGCCACAGCAATGGAAACGTCAGAGTAACGTGCTCCTAAGATTGCCTTGACTGGTGGCCTGAAGTGTGTGTAGTCACACTGCACATTCAAAGAGTTGTTGGTGGCAAGCATATGCGCCACGCTCTGCAAAGCTTTGGTTGGATCCGCACACGTGTCACACATGACATATCCCAGACGCACACCTGGGAGAAAGCCTGCGGCGTTTATTGCTTCGATCACGTGAATGGCAGCCAAAGATCTCACAAATGACGCCAAATCAAATCTGGAAAAACATAAAAAATAAACACACTATTACCTCAGCCATCTGTTTATCAATTGGTTTCTTATAATCAATCATTGACAAATCAGCAACATGTTACAGTGAAAAAAGTCTTACATTTTAAACACACAAAATTCCCTATTACACTATAATACACATAAATCCACTATTGCTTCTAATGAAATGCATACATTTATTTATTGCCATGCCTCAATAATCATAA